>CM052189.1:3146329-3236944 GCA_028455805.1 Lasioglossum figueresi | reverse complement strand
TCTCTCTCTCTCTCTCTCTCTCTCTCTCTCTCTCTCTCTCTCTTGTTAGCTCTCACTCCCTGTCTCTCCGTGTCTCTCCGTGTCTCTCGATTCGCCGATACGCCTACGCGCTGGGGTGTCACGGTCTTTAACTCGCAAATGCTGCGCGTTCACTTTGCCGTATTAGATTCTAATGGGGGGTGCGCGGTGCTTGTCTGCCCCCCGCGCCCCCGCGCCACCGTCCGGTCCATCCGCATTCCTTCTGCACGCGCGTGCGGTCCGGGAAAATTGATTTCGAGAGTCCCTCTGCCACCGGGGCACCATCGCGAGCAAACATTGCGAATGCTTTACAAATGTCACCCGAGATAATGGATCGAAGAAACCACACCAAAACCGATTCTCCGTGAAAAGCTGGACGGAAAATGTGGAACACGATTTTCACATCCCAGGCCCAGTTCTCGAGTAAATCCGGCCCGGATATGCACCGTCGTGTCTGCGCGTGGCTGACTGATTCTACTTTGAAAACGAAACGTCGGACTGGAGAATTGTGTTCGACTTGAATAATTCATTTAATTCGAGTTTGAGGAGCCCGAGGATTTTTTTTTATAAGCCAGCAGCAGTACAGGAAATATCGTGGTGTTAATTTCGACGCCGAATTCGTGTCAGCGAGTGAGACACACTGACACACAAGTTTCGATGCGCCTACGAGATAGGGTGTCACGGTGTTTAGCTCGCAAATGCTCCGGGTTCACTTTGCCGTATTAGATTCTAATAGGGGTGAGAGCGAGCCAGGGGGCGAAGGATCATTCGTTGGTTCGTTCACCGAGCTCTCTGCAACGCCGAAACCAACCCCCCCCCCCCCCCCCGCCGGTCACCCTCCCAGGACCCCTCTTTTGCTCCGTTCCGGTGCACTTTGCGCACCGTTCGCTCGACCGACCGGCTAACTAAATCATGCCACGGATATCGTTGGCAATTTGAACGGCGATCCGCGTAATAGTCTTAATAGCCGGCCGATCCCGAGCCAACCCGAGTTACCGCGCTCCACGATGATTGCCATGGCATCGTTCCTCCCGGCGATATTTCACCGAGCGTCGAATCATTCGCCGGATGTTGATCAAGAGTGAAAAGTCTCTTCGTCGATTGGGGCTCGTCGCAGACGCTAATTGGACCGGTCATGTAATTCTCCTGAGAGGAGCGTTTGATTCTGGTCATCCTGACGAACGCTACTGCGAAAGTCAATCGTCCGTCGGACCTGTCAAACACGCGAAATTTTCCCCGTTCCGTGAAATACACGGTTTTAACGATTTTTACACAAAGGAAACGACGGTGTAATGGGCGACGCGTAAGCCGCGCCAGGCATTATCCGATTAATCTTTTGTTTAACGACGTATTAATATTGACACTTTACACCGTGGAGGGTCGCGGGTACTTCGGACATGTGTACGGTCCGGGCGAAAATAAAAAAATCTATGGCCGGGCACGCATTTCGAAAACGAAAAACTGATATATCTGGAAATGCGGAATGACAGAACGCATATATCTTCGTTGGGCGGAACTAGCGAATCCCTATATGCCGCACTAATCCTTTTCCGATACTGAAAAAATGATAAATCTCGGATGTGAAACCACGAACGTAGGGTCCGGTCGTATCGATCTTCGCTACAGGACGATCCATAAGTGCTCGGTCTAAGGCGCTCATTTTTCCAAAAGCGGCACGGAACGTGTTTGTACGGAAAATAAGGGGAGGAAATAATTTGATGTTCCTCTCGGAGGGAGGATATTATCAATTTGCAGGTTGATGAACGAGGAAAGAATGAAACGATTTATCGACGGGAAAGCTCCGTCGAAACTTCTTGCATCGATAAACTTCATAAATTTATGCTGATCCGCGACAAGCGGAACGATACGCTGATAAATAGGACGCGAGTGTGTCATTCAGCGTGTATCGCGTCCTGCAAAATAATTTAATCGGGCCCGATATTTCGAAAACTTTCGACACACGCCACGCCACGCCGCGCCGCGCCACGCCGGATCCGACGAATAATTCGCCGTGTAACATAATGTAAACGTCGATGTGAACGGAGCCGCGATTTATGCAATTTCAATATTTAGTCGCGCGCGCCGTTTACCACCGATAAATCCAGTCCCGTGGACGGGATCATTTTTAGGCTTGCCGGTGATTTCAACGCCCGATGACTGGCACACGCATGTCACGCGAGCATGCTACGCATCTTGCTCCCTCGAAAACACCGTAACACCCCCATAACGCTAGCTCCAAGAATAGAGTTCTCGTTTGATCAAATTTTCACGAAATCTGTGTTGGTCTTATTATTAAAATGCACTTTAAGAGTACCAATACATTTCTTACAACCGCATAAAACCACTCGGGAGAGAAATGATTTCCAATTTGGTTTCGATGCCTTGCAATTGCTGAAAACAATTTTTATTTTGGTTGAAGCGGTTATTGCTGTTGACAGATCGATTCAAAAATACTTGGCCACGGATCGTAGACTCTCAAAAATTATGAAACTTTCGGTAATAAACGATAAACAGCATCGGTAAAATTGATGGAGGCTATTAATGCTCCGATCGTTATATTATTTTTGTGAAATGTTTTGTTCGAATGCGTGTTGGAAGGGAAAATGGCAGTGTTGTTCCACCAGCTAATAAATCGACGGTTGTCCGGCGGAAAGAGATCGGGAGAAGCGTGAACCAAGAACGTAATACACCGAGCACGATCATAACGGGTCAGCAAATGAGCAAAGTTCGCGACGAAGGTCTTTTTCGGCAGTGTATCAAACCGTAGAGAGCAACGATTTACGGATTTATCTGGCGATACCGGAGCAGAACTTGCTCGATCTCCGACGGGAACATTTTTACGGAGGCACTTTAACAATTTATATACAGTAGATTCGCCAAGAAACCTGCTCCAACAACGAAAGTGTTTCCTCCAAGGACAAGTGTTACCTTCAGTTTTGGAGGATCAGCTAAGTATCTTAATAGAAGGATTAATTCTTAACTAGACAGGGAATTATGTCATCCGTATATAGGCGACGAGAACCGGTCGGAGCGTTAATGGTCCAGCGGTCGGACTAATAAATAATTCATAAAACGACGGTGATTTTCAATAATGGCTTCCCGAGCTTCCTGCCGATTCTTATATCCTCGTGCTCTTCTTATTTTTAATTCCCGTTTTATACTTTTACTCCGGATATCGAGCGAAACACTTGGAATATTAAACTCTGGACTGACTTCGAGAGGGGTTGGGCTGTTATAGTAATTCGTTATAAGACTAACAAGCACTACAATTAATGCAATGACTGTGAAAGTCGTGCAAAATCAGAGAAGCTTGTTTAACCATTAGAGAAAGAGTTGCTGTGGCGGACAGTAGCGGTGGAATCGGTTATCGAAGGCACGCGTGCAGAATGATTCACTAACAAGCACGATAATTATTAACGTAATGGCTGTAAAAGTCGTGCAAAATCGGAGAAGCTTGTTTAACACTAGGTTTACGGGACCCGTCAAAATGACGGGTTCTAATATTCTTAATTTGCAATTATTAAGATTGTAAAGTTGCTTCCCTGAGAAATTATTTACCAAATTTAATTCTTGGGGTATACACTATCGGAAAAATAGCAAAAAATTTGTATACACACATTCTTGTTATGTTTATAAATTAATGTAAAATAATTATATTTAGACCTCCGTAAACCTAGTGTTAACCATTGGAGAAAGAGTTGCTGTAGCGGACAGTAGCGGTGGAATCGGTTATCGAAGGCTCGCGTGCAGAATGGTGCACTAACAAGCACGATAATTATTAACGTAATGGCTGTAAAAGTCGTGCAAAATCAGAGAAGCTTGTTTAACACTAGGTTTACGGGACCCGTCAAAATGACGGGTTCTAATATTGTTAATTTGCAATTATTAAGATTGTAAAGTTGCTTCCGTGAGAAATTATATATATTATACATCATATAGTATACACTATCGGAAAAGTAGCCAAAAATTTGTATACACACATTCTTGTTATGTTTATAAATTAATGTAAAATAGTTACATTTAGACCTCCGTAAACCTAGTGTTAACCATTGGAGAAAGAGTTAATGTAGCGGACAGTAGCGGTGGAATCGGTTATCGAAGGCTCGCGTACAGGATGGTGCTGGATGAACAACAAACAGCGGAGGCCCAGGGAATCGATGGCTCTGAATCAGCGACTGGTCGCGAGACAGGCGGGTCCGCGGGTACATATTGTCGTAATATTTCGGGAAACGCGGTGCCGGGTTCGGATCCGGGGGCAATCTCACCCTCGAAGATGGCATATACGCGGAGGTGAATCGCCTCTTGCCGAGGAAATCCGAGGTAATTGAATGCTAACCCTCCCCGCGGCTTCTCCGTGCTATCTCTTTCTCTCGCGGCGGCTCGTCCAGCCCGTTCCGATCCTCGTTCAACCCTCCGAGTCCGAGGGTGGTTGGGAGGAGAGAACGGGAGAGAGACAGAGAGAGAGAGAGAGAGAGAGAGAGAGAGAGAGAGAGCGCGAGCGGGAGAGAGGGCGCCGCGTTCATCCCCTTGCCATCACTCACCGACACAGACTTGTAGCTTTCAATAAAAATGTAAATATGGCGGCGTAGAACGAGCCAATGACAGCGCTACATCGACGCCGCTCGGCTCGGCTCCGCTCCGCGTTTCCCCGAGAGGGAGAGAAACGGAGAAAAGAGGGATGGAGACGAGAGTGAGAGAGAGGACGGTCGCGATGGCAGGGGTTGAGGCTTCGAAATGGGAAGCTCTGGCTGCGAGGGTCGAAGATGGCGAACGGGGAGGAGAGAGGAGGCTGGGGAGAGGAGAGAAGCTCCTCGTAGCCGCGGCTCGAGAGCACAAGTACTACAGATGTAGCTCTCGGAGAGGCGGGAGTAAAAGTGGAGGCTCGGGGAGGTGGTAGCTGCCTCTCCGAGGCGGGGAGGATACGGGAGAGATAGGTAATAGGGGTTCTCTCAAGAGGTAGGGTGGAGGAAAAGGGTGAGTCTCCCTCGGGGAGGGAGAGAAAAAGAGAGAGAGAGAAAGGGATGGTGGAAAAGATGGAGAGAAATAGCCGGATAGACAGGGATATGAAAAAAGAGAGGGAGCTCTCTCTCGCCGGGTAAGAGGGACAGAGGGCGAGGCAGATAGCGGATTGGAGAAAGAGGACAACGACGGAGTTCCGGAGTGCCGTGACGCTCGCCGTCGTCACCTACGGCTCGCCCCTCGCCCTCTCTTTCTCTCTCTCTCTCTATCTCGCTCTGTCTCTCTGTTCCTACCATTTTTGTTCCAAAAGGTGGGAGAGGGAGAGCCGAACGGAATGACGCAGGTGCCGCAAAGCTTGACACGTCTCCGGCTGTTTTGTCACCTTCTTTTATCCGGCCAACTTTTTTTACAACGCCGCCTCGTTAGAAGCTTGCTCACCCCGGCGTTGATGGAGTAAGCCGCCGCTGAACAAACGCGTTTTAAAATTACGCCCCTTCCCCGCCGTGCGAACCCTGCCACCAAACCCCTCAAACGAGAGAGGTAGAGGGAGAGAGAAGCTAGGTGGCACCGTTCGCCTGCAACCCTTAACGAAAGCTACTTCGATGACACGGTTTTTTCCGTCGTTGTCCCGGATTCCCCGTTGTTTCTCACCCCCACACCCCCTTGTCAGATTGCTTCTTACACGCCAAGCACGCCCCAAGCAAGAAAACCACGGCTCGCCGTCGAAAAATCCATTTTTTAAAGCAAGTTCCGCCAATCTAACAGAAATACAAATTTTCTTGTTAAATAATTGACGATTATTTCGTATTCAAATCAGATTCAGAATCTGCTCGTTGCTTTTTGTCGACAACCAACGAACACCGACGGAAGATACCGTTTTGGAAGATAATCCTGGGCGAAGTTCTAATTAGAAGGAAGGACGGTGCACGCCGAGCAGCAAGTGGAACGATCGTGCACTGGTCAGACGCGACTGGCGGGCAACATAATAATCGGTGGCACGCGTTCACCACGAAATTCTGCGAATTGATTTCCTCTCGCGCAGCTTCGTGTACGTACAACAAAATTCGTAGCAGTTTCTATTTGCTCCGCAACGATTTACGAGGCTGGCTCGATTCGTTTCGATCGCCGTTTCACTTTCGTCGCTGTTTAACGCGCGAACGGTGCGCGCGCCGAACGAACGAAAATTATAAAAAAATTATCCGAAATTTATACCGATAATTTATACCGATAATTTATACGCGAAGAGAACGGATTAACGCTCTGCTCGGAGAGTATCCGGGAAACGGTAGCTCGACTTCGAGGGATCGAGGATATATTCTTCGTCGATAAAAATCGCCGGCCAATTAAATCGGCAAGAAAATATTAAATAACGGCGAAGATTAAAAAGCGGCCGGTCGAGAGTTGATTTCACCGTTTTTATCGCAGCCCCGTCGTTCCATCGTTCACGGATTAATATCGGAGCAGCGAGCGCTCGACTATTATGAATTTTTATTAACCCATCTACATCTGTTACTCATAATTAGCCGGACCCACTTAAATCACCGTGACGTTTTTATCGGAGATTAGCATAAACTTTATTAAACGCGATACGGCCGTCTAATTTCGCGAACCGGGGGCTGCCCGGATGCTCCTCTTTCGACTCCATTCTCGATCTCTGCAACATTTTATCGAATCGTACAGCAGACTTATTCTTTAGACAATTAATTCTCTATTTTATACTCTCGCCGCGGGAAAGCTACTTCAATCTCCAAAATGTTTTAGAAATGTGTTTAAATTGTGTATTTGTGGCAGTAAGCGTGATTTCGAGTGGATGGAGCGAGCAGGAGAGCCCGAGCGTTTCGATAAAGCGGACCGAGGACGAGCGGAGGCGTCGTCGATCCGATCGATAAAAATTCCCGGCGAATCGAAGGAAAATGGCGGGGCAGGGACGGAGCAATCGGTGTGTCGGCCGTGCGCGCGCGGGGCGGCTCGCGGAAATCTCTTTGAACGGGGAAGAAAAGGAGGAGAGGAGAGAGAGAAAGAGCTTACCTTAACTTGCGACTCCGACATTCCGAGGGCGTACGCCAATTTAGCTCGCTCCGGTCCCGCAAGGTATTTCGTTTGCTCGAACGTTTTCTCGAGGGCGAAGATTTGCTGGCCACTGAACGTCGGCCTCGTGTGTTTCTTCTTGCCACCCTCGTGCTCCCCGGCCCCGGCCGAGCCTGTCATCGTCTGCTGACAACCCAGCTGTTGCGACACTGTAACATCGATACTTTCTAGAGATTCTCACTCCCTTCCCCTACCCCGCATCTCTTTCTCGGATAACATTATCTCAGGTCGTTACTTCTATTCATTCGCGGCTAGCACCCGGAACGAACGCGCAAAGAAAGAAAGATAAACAGAAGCGGTCGCTAGAGGCGTCTCCGTTTGGAGAGTCGTGAGAAAATCGCTTTACAGATTAGTGAACAAATTAGTTACATATTAGCTAGGCAACTTATTCGTGCAGTCGATTATTTAACCCTTATTTGAAACAGTTTTTAAATAATTAAATTCTTCTGTATTCTAGAAATTGCTAAAAATCTAAATATACTAGAAAACAGGTTCAATTTCGTGTGAATAGCGTAAGAAAGATTACGTAGAATAAATCTTCTAGATCGAAGAATGAGTTAAATAATTTTACGAGAGTTTAACTCGTATTCTAGCCGCTAGATGGCTAGGGAGGGGGTAACTGTACTCCCCTGGATTCGAGTTAATTCCCCTGATTCTGTCTTTCCAGTAATTATTAGAATTCCGACTCCAGAGGGAGAGAGAGAGAGAGAAAGAGAGGGTGTATTTTGAATAAAAGCGTGGTGCGCCGATCGATTCTCTTTTTTCGGCGTTCTCTTGAATTTTTTTATTTTCTCCTGTCGCGATATATCCCAGCGTTTTCCAGTACGGGGACGCGTGTTCGTTCTGTCATTCGACAGCGCTATCATCGTCACCGTGAAACTTATTCAATAATTGGGAGGCACAGTTTGCGGCGATAGCCCTTTCACCGGGCAATTAATCTTCATCAATTTTACGTCATTCTTCTTGCTCGCGGAGCTCGGTGGAGCGTCGGCGGGGGCGGGGTGGTTCAGCTCTCGCTCCGAAACGATTTACATATCCTATCGATAATTACGTCATAAATTTACATCTCGTTACACGCCGAAAATGTTGTGTACCGCCGCGTATCTATTAAAAACCGTTGCAATTGTCCCGACGATAACGAATCGATCGCTTTTGCGGCGGCCGGAACGTGTCGAATACTTCATTGTCGCCTCCGCTTCATTAACGCGCGCGCCGGTCTTCCGTTGCGCGCTGTTGGGTGAGCGGTATGCATCCTTAGATAATTAATTATTGGGTACAGATATAATTGCTTGATCGTATGGGAAAATCCAAGCTTCTACGGTAGCACAGTATTCCAGGCACCAGCGCCGTACAATTGCGGTCGGTCTTCCGTTGAGAGTTGTTGGTTGAGCAGTATGTACAATATAATTTGTTAATCATATAAGAAAAATTGATCCAAACTTCTACAGTAGCACAGTATTCCAGGCAACAGCAGTCGTACAATTGCGGCCGTTCTTCCGTTGCGAGCTGTCGGGTGAGCGGTACGCATCCTTAGATAATCAATTATTGAGTACACGTATAATCGGTTAATTACGTAAAAAAAATTGATCCAAGCTTCTACAGTAGCGCAGTATTCCAGGCAACAGCACCCGTACAATTGCGGCCGGAATTTCGAGCGAGTCCCTCCGGCGCGATCTAATCGCGAGGCTCGTTGTTCGAATCTCATTAAAACGCTCAAAGCCGGATCATTACTTTGGTTTCGACGGTCGGTGCGCACCCCGGGATCGTAAAGTTCATCGGCGGGCTCGATAGGGCGCAACAAGGGTGGCAGATCGCAGTTTAATTTGACGGAATCACGCGTCCAAGGGTTAAACACTTGCGCGATAGACCGCAATCATGGCGTCTCGACGTCGGCCGGCACGTGCCGGGCCACGTGAGCTTAGTGTTCCGCAAATAGGCGGACTTTGTTATCGTTATCCTTCGCCTCGTTGATCCTGTGTGTCTCGATGGTGACGGGGGGTTGCTGGCGATAGCGATCGCCGAACGAAACGTCACGGCGATACACGGCTCGAGATTGGGGTGGTATTATCGTCGCGCGAAGATGTTCACGAGCCGCTCGCCCCAGCGAAAAACCGCGATTAGCATTCGCCCTGCTGAGCCGAGCGAGAGACGATTAGGTGGACGATTAGGGATCCTCGATCCGTAATAAACAATAATCTTCTTTTAAAGAACGGGAGACAATTCTTCACAAATTTCTAATTTTCAGTCGGCGATATAAATTATAATATCCTATAAATTAATATATCAGCGAGTAAAGAATGGACATTCAGAGAAATGTTATAATATTTTTTAGAGGAACATTAACAAATTGTTGAAAGGACTTGCACGTGCAAGGGCTGGCAACAGCGTAGACTCTTTCATGCATAGGGGTTTCCCAGAGTGCTGCAGTCGAGGAAGATAGCGCGGGGGATGAGGAAATCAGGAGGAGCGGCAAGAATTATTATAGAAAATTTGGCCGGGTAATTAAGAAGGGCTCGTGGACGAGCAGCACGCGGTCAGGCGCGTTTGCGTGGTCGCATGCAGAGCTATGGGGTAGATCGCACGGTGGTGCGGGGGTTGGCGGGGAGAGCTAACGCGAGGGAAAAGGGAAAGGAGGCGTAGGGTCGTCACAACAGTATGGGTTGTGGGACTTTAATTTAATAAAGCAATTTGTAACGGAATACGGAACGAGGCAATAATGGCCAGTCGGCGGGGAGGGTTCTAATGAGCTGCTTACCGCACTCTCCACCCTCTGCTTCGATCGAGGTACACGCTCGCTACCCGCGCGCGGTAGGTATCCCCTATTCATCTACTTAGAAACTGCGTAAACTCGCACAACTTTCCGCCGCGTAATTCGATAAGACCGTTTCTCCTCGTTTTTGCACGAATTTATAAGCGTCGCGCCGCACCGCACCGCGCCGCGCCACCGGCACGGAAATCTCTTTCCTGTCCTCCGTAGAACGAGATTGATTCCCCTGCTGTACAGAGACGCTGCTGTCGCGAAAGAAATTTCATCCACGCTCTTCGAGATCGATGTGCTGCTTCCACGTTTTCGTTACTTACATTTTCCACCAAATTTTCTAATAAATTACTCGACGATCTTCCCTGCTGCAACGGGGTGCGTTCAAGTTTACTTGATCGCACGCAGCATCATAAAAACATCTCTCAACTTAATATAATGGTGTGTATCTGACCTTGAGCGACCTCGAGCAGCTCCTCGTTTAAACCACAGCAATCTGCTTAGAAACGCAGAGAGACTCGAACGTCTCCGATCCGTCGAGAAATGTTTATATAATGTTTTTTTATAGTCGGAGGCGAGGAGAAGGCTGAAGATGGATGAAATTACGACGGCACCCCGTATATTCGATACAGTTTAATATTCCGAGGGTGCGCGCCGTCGATCGGCCAGCGCGCGAGCCTAAACGAGCGTCGCGGGACCATGAGATCGCCTTTCCATTAAACGCTATAGCCTGTATAGCGTGAAATTCCACCTTTTACTCGGTTCTCTATCTCAGGATTGTTGCGCGTCGGATATTTACGGGCGGGCAGACTCGACCGACCGACCCGAAGGAGGACGACTCTCGGAGACGAGGAGGATCGCCTGTTACCTGCTGAAATACTGCTTCCGGGTTATTAAGCGGCATTAGACGGTTGGGGAGCCGGTTACTCGGTTGCCGGAGAGCGAAACTGGGGATGAGAGGCTGCTGGAGGAGATATCGAGATCGTTCGAGACTGAGAGAGAGAGAGTTGGCCAAAGGAGGATCGCTCGAGAAGATAGGGATATCGGTGATTGGACCGGGGGTGGCTCCTACGGTAGGCTGCTAATGACATTGGGAGGCGGTGTTGAAGATTATGATGAAGCTGTTACGAGCAGGGAATGGGTTTACCGCGCCAGACTGCAGTTTTCATGTGGAAAAGGTGAGTGACCCTTCAAAGATCCAGTACGAAGCATGTGTTTATTTAGGACGATTTATCTGCGGTTGCAAGGAAAAACGCCACATGTCAAAATTTCAAAAAATTTGAGTTTATGCATTAACCTCTTAACTGCGGAATTTAATTTTCAAAATCCCCCACAGAGCGCGGAATTGAAGCAACCGATGACGAGTATACACGTCGAACGCAGGGCAATGTGTCCTATTATAAATTTTACGAAAAACGAGGAAGGATTACATTTTTATTTGATAAAAAATTAACAATTCATTCTTCAAAAGATTATTGTTATTGCACCGCAATAGAGATTTTGATTGACGCGTATACACGTCGAACGCAGTTAACTGGTTAAGTGAGCTCTATAGTATAGGATTGACGTATTTACCAGAAAAAAGGTCACGGAAACAAATTCGAAAGGCTGAAAAAATTAATGCAATTTAACCGATGTCCAATGTTAAAGCACTAGTGATGAATACTTCACACGGCAATATCTCGAAAGTGAAAATACGTGACACACACACATGCGGCGTTCTTCCTGACAATCACAGTTACATTTCTCGCGAGGATTCTCCTGGTCCATGAGCCACGCGGAATAGCCAGCGCGAACAACCAGAATGGAGGTTGGTCTCGATCGCATGCCAGATTTATGTGGCATCTTTCCGCCGAATTTGCAGATTTTAATCCGCTGCGTGGCGCCATTCCGGAGGGCTACTAATCGCGAGAAGGCTCGCGAGGCCCGACGGTTGCACGGCCCCCCGGAATATCAAACATATATCGACTATATACGTCTATCGGGAGGGGGTTGCGAGGGGGTGCGGGTGTGGGAGCAGCGTTGGCGAAGGCTCGCACTGGATACACCGTGATGCCACAGTTAAAATATTGCCGGAGTTATTCACGTGAGTGTGGAAAGGCAGAGGGGGTGTGCCGCGGTGGTGCTGCGGAGGCAGCAGGCAGCAGGCCTCGCCGGGATACGAGGGTTGATATTGAATATGATATTCCAGATCCGACGCCGCAGCAGCGGACTACCGCCACCGCTTTACCCTCTTATTCGTCCCACAGTGACATTCGTACCCGACACGACGCTGAAACAACACACGTTTGCTCGTCCACGCCCTTCCACGGGCCTTCTCCGACGTACTTACATCCTAGTATCTCCCTATCTCTTCACCCTCGGGCTGTACCTTTCTCTCTCTCTCTCTCTCTCTCTCTCTCTCTCTCTCTCTCTCTCTCTCTGGTTCCTTTTTAACCGTACCTCTCCAATCTTCTCTCTCTGTTTCTCCTGTAGCTCTCCCTCTCTGTCTCACGCTCTTTCGCCATCTCTGTTGGATTCTCTTCGTCGCCGGGACCGGTGTGTGCGTGCACATGTGCCGCCACCGAGGCTGATGTATGCTCCCGAAAGGGGATGCTCGGTCTCTCCTCCGCCGCCGTCACGTGTTCTTTCACTTTGTTTGTGATTTTTTTGCGGCGGCCTTAATCGCTTTTACAAATCGCTGGGGCCAGAGTTATGGAGGCGACGCGGTGAGACGACAACTTCCTTCCTTCCTTCCTTTCTTCCGTTCTTCCGTCCTTTCTTCCTTTTCTGCCTGTTCCATCGTTCGGTGGTTCGTTCCCCGGGAAAAAGCGGTTTCCGAAGTGACTCTGCGGCGACGGACCTCCTCGACACGGCCAGAGGTCCGGCGACCATCCATCCCCCTCACTTTTATTTCACCGGGACACCGAGTCTCGAGGTTTCTGCCAACTCTTCGTCTCATCCACAAGACGATCAGCTCCCCGTCGATTATTCCCTCTCGTAAAAATTCCAGGTTCTACATCAACATCGAAATCGCTGGACCAACTACCACTGCGACCTAAGCGGATCTTTCTGTTTCGAGAGCTCTACGGAATTAAGGAGCCTGTTGATTAGATTTGGAACAATTACTCTCCGATCAGACCTAGATCCAACAGTGGTGTACTTGGACGACGAGCTGACTTTTCGATTTTATGCGTTTATAAGAAAAATGGGTCGATGCTGTTTCAAACAGTAGGAAGATTAAGAGTCTAAGTCAACAGCTTTCTTGTTTTGAAATCATTTGGCAGAGGAATGTTATAGAGGAATGTTATATTTGCGACTGTAAATAGCAAAGTGTTTTGTTCTCGACCTCCTTGATCTTGAGTACCACTTTTCGTTCAACAGCAACGTGTTAAAGCATCCTGTCCATTCGGGAAAGCTTGGATCTGTCCGAGCACGAATTTTTGTGACTCTAGCTGAGAAAAAATTGTTTTCCAAGATTCCTCCTCTCGGATTCGTCTCATGGTTGTTTTCACTGATCTCTAGAATAGCATTTAGCGGCTCGGCAGCACGTGTTTTTTCACTTCGATCTCCCTCCTCCGCGAGAGCAAACACGAGCAGCTGTCAAATCCGTCTAATATCGGGGGAAAGAGAAATATCTCTAGGCTGAAAAACGTGTCTCGGATGTTTTCGGTCGAATCTTTTTCTTCGAGACCTATTTGTCGTTCCTTCGGTCTCTGTTTCGACGATCTCCCTTTCCGAAAGGTATCGAGCTTGTCGACTTACAGCGAACCGGATTAATATTCGGACGCTCTAAAAAAAGACGATAACTTTTTTAATATTGCAATATACGATTTTAACTTTTTTGGGAAGCTAGAGCAATTAGTTAACTGCAGCATGTGAAAAGATATTTTTTCAAAAATTGCAATTGATCGGAATTGTAGAAAAAATACTAAAAGTTACATTGTACAAATTTTTTATGTGAGTCTATATTGAAAATTGAAAAAATACGTTTTGTAGATCTGTGTCGATTAAGCATATTCTGAAAATTTTGTCAAAATCTGTCGTCGTTGCAGTGAGCTACAAACGTTTAAAGATGGTAAAAATTTCAGATTTTTTCACGATTTTCGGCCTGTAACTGCAATAAATCTAACGATTCTTGCAGATTTCAATTCCTGTCGTTTTTTCCCGCTTCAACCGATTTCTATGAAACTTTCACAGTCCATGTAACTGACACAGATCTACAAGACATATTTTTTAAATTTTCAATACAGGCCCACATAAAAAAGGTGTAAAATGCAACTTTTAGTATTTTTTCTACAATTCCGATCTTCACATCCTCTAGTAAACTAATTGCTCTAGCTTTCCAGAAAAGTTCAAATCGTATAGTACAATATTAAAAAAGTTATCGTCTTTTCTAGAGCGTACAAATATTCATCCGGTTCGCTGTAGATTCTATTCCTGTTGAGTTTCATTTCGATACATTCTAATCCATATTCGCAGGCATTAAACATACTTTCTTCATCTTCTTCGTCAAAGAATCAATACGCGAAATAAATATTCACTTAACACTTTATTCTGCCTATCAGTAGACAATAATTTTGCCGTACCAAAAAAGCAAGTTAAACTTGAAATAAAAGTGTTTCAAGCATGAACAAAGGTGTCGACTTCCCTAGCAAATATCTATTTTGCATTGAATTAGTTATTTCATTCGATAAAAATTGATTTACGTTGGAGTCGTATAATGTTCCATGTAAACAGTAACGTAGAAAGTGCGAGTAACCGTAGGTGAAAAATTAATCAATTCTTTCACGATTGAAAAGAAACTGTTACGTTTTCGCGAGGCAATGCCGTCGCGTCGGTTTCGAATGCAGCGACATACGTACGGGTTGAAAAGGAAACTCACGTGTGTGGAGTCTTGCCCGCCATGCCAAGGGATCACTGACTAATCCCTGAAGACCCGGCCAATAGACAGCGGGATGCCGTGGCTCCGTTCTTTGTTGAAATTGTCCGATACCTGCATTCAAAGCAAACACAATATGAGCGTGTGCGTGGTCACGGCGCACACATACACAATCGTACATTCTCTCTCCTTCTGTTTATCCTTCGCATGTTCCCACCCTGCACCTTCTCCCCCCCCCCCCACACTCCCTCGCCAATTACATTCGTTTATCGACGATTCCATAATTCTTGCCTCGCCGACATCCATCGTTGACGTTGCTACACAACAAATATTTGCGCAAATAAGAGTAAACGGACACTTGCGAGCGACGGGTGGGGAGTGGCGGCGTTGAAAAAAATGCTACCCTTGACACACACGCTATCCACGCGGATAGTATAATTGATGGAGCACGTTGCATGCAACATCATCCAGTTTTTTTTTGTAAGTTCACCGACGGATAGAAAACACTGGGTATAATTAATTGCCCGGAGGAGTGGGGGGAATTTATGAAAGCGGTATCGACAGGGACGTTCATAGTGCTCGTGAGATCGCGTGCCGCCAACAGGATAACCGCAACGCGACGCGTGTGGCCACGAAACAGTACGATCCCCGCCAAAGTTGCGAATCTCGCAAAAACCGTCTCGTAAACGTTCGCGCCAATCCCGAGGAAAACACGCGATCATTCTGATTTTAACACGATACGACCACGAACAGAAGCCACTTAAAAATTTTTTCTTTCTACAATAAATATCGACAGGGCTGGAAGACTCGCTGTTTATACAGTCGCTGATTTTCGTCGCGAGAGCATAAAATCAGAACTCGCGCGAAGATCCAGTTACAATATTCGGCCAGTTCACGGCAATATTGAGAAGCGTAGCGTCCAGCATGGCAAGATGGCGCAGCGTGTTCCGGGCACCGGTACAATAATATTCAAACGATAAAGTGGAACGGAACGCGCGATCGAGAGCCAGCCTTTACGATCTCCACGGGTGGCTGTTACTTTCTACTAATTGTTACAAGCCCCGTTTCCCCGTAGAAACGGGAGGATCGGCTTTATATCGGGTTTATAAAATCCTCTGGGCAGAAAACCGGTGTATTGTTGCCGCTGTCTCTGTTCGTGTGTGTGCACAAGGGAAAAATTGATGCTCACACGCGCTCACGCAGGTTCGTCCTTTTTTCCCCACCGCACAATAAAACGTTATTCCGGTTTTAGTGTTCGCCGGCGAAAGAGAGAGAGGGAGAGAGAGAAAGAAAGAGAGAGAGAGAGAGAGCAGACCGGGAAACGAGTATGGAAACGCGCGCGATACGATCGGCCGATCGTTACTCCTTTTGTCCGCTACGCTCTCTCGGATCAAATAAAATTTATTGGATCATAAACGAGTGAACCTGCACGCTCATCAACAAAAATATTCAGGATCGTAGCCGCGACCGCTTTCGGCAGCCGGTGAACGTCGTTCGTCGTAACCGACGATCTCGAACCGACGGATCCTCGAACTTTAATTGAACCTCCAGCAGAGATTTTTATGGGGCGTGCCCTTTCGAACGTCGGAGAAGCCACCGGTCTCGCGGCTGCCGGATGCCAAGCTGACCGAAAATCAATCTCCCACACTCGGAAAGCTAAATTCTCAGCTGGAGAAACTCTTGCCTGCCAGGTCGACGACTTCAACCCTTAAAAGCGCTACGAACCGCTTCATTTATTCTACTTCAATTTTGGGAACGGATCTTCGATGTTGTCCCATTCAGAAACCCAGCTAAAATTGTTCTGTGTCTCGACATATCTCAGGCAATTTTGTGAGATCAACATAGTCTTTCAAACGCAGTAAATCTCCTAACACAAGCTCGACTCGTTTCGATACAATGAATTCAGAAATGTTCTCTTCCTCACTGCAAGCACAATTGTTCAAGAATTGAGTAACGTCACAATTAATATTCAATTGTGAGAGAACTTTCGAATTGTCAACGTTAACCCCTTTTTTGTATGGCTACATTTATTTGAATGCTTAAATATCGATTACAAAGGAATCAAATTTTACTTCGTCTAAAAAGAAAGGCGCAACATTCATGCTTGTTAGACTTTCTGTTAAAATCTTCGTCGCGAGTCAACGTTAAAGAGGTCTGTTGTCGGATGAAAAATTGCGCAGAGAGCTAAAAATTGCGCGGAGAGCTAAAAATTGCGCGGAGCGGCGGGTAAGTCGGATTTCTCCGGATGTTTTAACTGTAGGAATTTCCGATCGGGAATCAAGGTATCCGAGACCGCGATAATAGTATTCAGCAGCGGAACGCCGATGAATTCATCGGGCTTGAGCAGATGCAGCTACCTACCGTAGGAGCCCAAGAGGATGCGTATCGAACCTGCGCGTTCCGTATTGCGCGACATGCATTGCTCGCCCATTTCGCTCACCGTGGTGGGCGGGGATACATGTTTATACAGCGTGCACCGTCGAGGGCATACTCAAAACAGCTTATATCGTGGCTGAAAGTTATTAGAACGCCGGGGAGAATGTGTTCGTTAAGATAGCTGCGCCCGGCACTTTCCCCGAACCAATTACGCGACATTTATAGGGGTTGGAATCGTCCGGTTCCGCTCGTTTTTCGTTTCTCCTGGTCGTTTCTCGCTCGTTGCGACAATAACGTCATCCTCCTTCGAAACGGCAAAAGAAAAAATCGCCCGGCCTCTAAAACTCCGGACGAGACCAATTGGGAACGGAGGCAGTTCAGCAGCCGAAGATTAGGTAACCGAATAATAATGCTTGGTCGATCGTCCACGGTGAATTGATAGCAACTGCAATTAAACTAGCTCGCCTCGAAGGAGACTAATTCGAGACCCTCGTTTCCCAGGGACGCTAATTCCTAATCGAACACTGCTTGCGGAAACTCGTGGGCTGCTAACCCAGAATCTCGCGAGTAAGCCTCTTGATCGACACGCGAACCTGAGAATCTCCATTTTCTCTCTGTTAACTCGACTTTCGAGACCCGCGATTTTGGCAAACGATCCCGGGTCCAGCTTGTCCCGACGGTACAGGTTCGTTAAAAGTTCGCGCTCGGTTTCCCAAGAGATCCCGGGATCCCTGGGACGTGTCATCCGGTCTGCTAAGAACACATAAAGGCAGAGACTCGCCCGGATTGCTCGGTATGTAGTACATACAATATGTATATGGACCCGGATACCCCGAATACTGCGCGAGCTTCTCCGGAATCCGAAGCACCCGATTTCGAGTCATTACGCGCACGTTTCTGGGCTAGGTCTGGGTCTGGCGACGGTTAGGGCGCTAACCACTTCATAAAGATACCCGATGATGCTCTTCGTCTCGTCACCGACGCGACGCTCGGGAATTATTCCAGAGTCATTCCGTCAACGCGATCTTTCGGTTCAAAAACAGTCGGATGCAGAAAAAGTCGAATTATACTCTTGTTCGAATTTACAGAATCATTGTCACACAATTATACATTGAAAGAAGAGACACGAAAAGAGGCGATAATTGTTAAAAATTCTTATTGGAACCTTCCGTGACAAAATTAATAACAAGAATCGAAGAAATTCAATGATGTTACGCTTTCCAGTTTCGATACACATATTTATACTTCGAACGTAAATTAATCTGCGACCATCCAAGAACGTAAAAGTCTACAATAATTTGCTATTTGTCAACAGAAATGTTAAAAGAAATTTAAAAAGAAATTGAGAATGGATTTACAACAAATTTCCGAATAGAACAAGTGAGAAATTCGTTTCTTGTTTTCTAGTCGAGGGTGACGTTTGCATTAAAAATTGAGAGGTCGAGTGGTCGAATGATATTTGTGCGGTGCAACGCGTCCGGGGAAGTGATACAGCATCGGGGAATGTAGTTGAGCAACACTGTGGCCACTATAAAATTGTTTTCCTTCCAATAAAAGAAGAAATCTTCGTCGTGGCACCCGTAAAAGCCAGCCGAGAGGGGTCCCGAAAGAATCTTTCGCGATTTATATCCGGCTGCTGTGCTACTTTTGTCCGTGGGCGAACGTTCAAATATCTTCGGGGATCGTTCTCATAATTCGTAATAATGGCGCCGGATATAGTTTAAAAAGAGCGCGTTCCCTCTCGCGAGCATTGTTTAAGGTCCGCCGTGACTTCTCCTCGTTTCTCGTTATTCCGGGCACGATCGACCGCCGCCGTTTCTCTCGACGTTTTCATTCGGTTGCGATAAATATTCACTTCTATCGTCGCCAAATACGTTTTCTTGTCCCCGTCCGTGTAATTACGTTGCAAAAGTCTGCTACCAAATTTTGCGCTCGGAACGAACACAGCAAAAATAATTGTTCATGCGCAGATTTTTCCCATTTTACACAGTATTCTAGACAGTGATCTCTGCGTGAATTTGAGACAACTAATTCCAAAGGTTCCAGCTTCGTTTCAATTTATATGTATTTATCTAGAACGATTATTAGAAGACTGATCTTTAAGAAAATGCAATCAAAATGTCTGGGTTAGGTTATTATTAGAAGACCGATCTTTAAGAAAATGCAATCAAAATGTCCAATTATTAGACTGCGGAGCTTTATGCAAAATAAAAATTGTCCGCATCGACTGCAAGAAATGGAAACTAAACGGAATGTTACTTCTTCCCTTAAAATTTGCCAAAAATATTGTATTTCGTCTACTCAATTTTGCTGTAAATGCATAAAGATCCGCAGTGTACTAATTATTATTGGACGGTGCGATTTCTCGCGGTGCGAATACCTCCGACGGGAACGAATGGCACACGAAAAGATTCAGGAGAGAACGGTTTTTCAACGAGCAAGCGGATGCAGAAAATTCGAGGACCCTTGAAACACGACCTATATTGTTCTCGATCTAATTCACCGACTCATAAACCCTAGTCACGCGCCACCCTCGTTCGTAAAATATATTTAGTGTTTCTGAGCGGCGCTCGACGGCCGCACTCTTAAATTTATAATCCCTTGTATGTGCCGCGATATCATTAATAACGGGCGGAGAAGTTTGTGAATGAACCCTTTAACGTCGGCCCTCGCATCCACAAAATGGCGAGCGGCCTGCCAGAGCAAAACGACTCGGTCGCCGTGGTTCCCAGAGCTTGTTTCACCGGTTATCATGAAACGACGTGATCAAACATTACAAGAGCATTTTGAAATTCTCTAAACCTGTTTTATATCTTCATCATATGGGTTGGAGAGCTAATGAAATTCGAGAAGCTGAAGCTAATACGGCGGTTTCATTTGATATCGCGGGGAAAATGCGACTGCTACGAGGATACTAATTCATCGAGATTAATAGACAGTGATCCGAAGTGTCGAATAAATCGGATTAAAGCGTGCCGATGTACAGAGCATATGAAAAGGTGGGTATTAAACGGTTTCCGTGAAAGAATATTTTAAGCAAACAGCGTCCGACGCATCAACAATAAATGATCTTTATGTCCGCTGCATGTTATCCATCCGTGTGCAAATATTCCTGCATTAACCGGTGGAGGGGGTTGATAGATATAAATCAGAGAATTTCGATCGCATCTCGAACCGCGTTTTCGTCTTTCAGATCGGATTTGGAAGCTCGCCGAAGGACAACGACGGAGCCTGGCCATGTTTCATAGTTCGCGATGCCATGTTTCCTAACGGATCAGAACCCCCCGGCCTGGTCGTGTTGGCCGCCGTCGTCAGGTGGTTAACCCAAAATATGCTAACTTTGGATCATGCGACCGTGCGCCGCTCATCCCGTTCGGTTTCTCGGCGAGGATCGTTCTCTGATTTTCAATCCAACTTCCCCGACCCGTGGAAACCCGTGGAAACCCGTGGAAACCATCGCTGACCAATGCCCGAGCCAAACGAACTTTCTTTTCCTGCTCGGGCCGAGCGAATTTCTATTTTTCTCATCGCTGATGAAATCTTTGGGTCCGGGGAATGGAGCCGCGGTCGAAACCGATGGGGAAAACTGGATGAAAATTTCACGTACTTCGTCTGGGAACCGATCCAACCCTTAAATCCACGACGAAATGGTTTTTACGTTGTTCTTCGAAGCTTCAGAATTATTTATACATTTCGGCTGGCTGCGCAAGAGTTAAGGGCTGAACTAGGTGAAATTGGCTATCATTCTGACAGTTTAAAGGCGACGAATGATCACGAGGATCGATCAAGCATTTTAAGGGGAAGATTGAGGTATTTGTGAGACCGCACGCGGTCTGTCATTTTTAGTCCCCTGTCGTTGGACCGATCGATCACTCCACCCGTGAAATTACAAATACGTGACACGCCGTTCCTCATTTTATTCAATTCGTTTTGGATACATTAGCGGACGAGTCAATAACGTAATTGTTTCTTTCCTATTATCTATTATTAATCAGGGGATAAATTACAAAGTGGGCACATTCATTCCAAGATAATACCAGTCGCCGGCGACATACTTGCTACCAAGCTCAGGGACCAATTTCAATGGCGAATTTAATACGATGATCGCCGGCGACTGATCATAGGCTTGACGAGCGTCTCGGTTAAACGCAGCATTTCCTAAATTCCCTGAATCCTAGTGATCGGGGTCGGGATGGAATGATAGTCCCGAAAGTTCCTGGGAATCCGGAAATTTTCGGAGAATAAAATTCTGGACCCGACCCGACGTTCCCGGAATATGGCACACCTCTGCCGACAACCCAGTGACCAGTTTGCGAGCGAAGAAAGAAGGAAGCTGAGTGGATACGAACCGGAGGACGCGGTGAATCCCGCGTGCATCGCGTATCTAGGCGTCGTCATGTGTTGAGGATGCGGCGAGGGTTGCAAGGCGGCGTGGGTGGCGGATACGGGCGCCTGAGGGTGCGTGGCTGCTGGTCTCGACAGTATCGAGTCGATCCCATGGGGATTGCTGCCGACGGAGGTGATGGAGGTTGCGGGACTGTGTTTGCCGCTTCCCGTGGGCGACGGTTGTCCCTGGGTGATGGTGGACAGCGGCACGCTGATCCTGGGAAGTTGCAAGCCGGGTTGTTGTTGCTGTTGATGATGCGCGGCCTGGTGTTGTTGCTGGTGTTGCTGCTGCTGCTGCTGATGCTGCTGGTGCTGATGCTGTTGGTGATGGCTTCTCTCGGCCATCGAATGGAGGGCCGCTAAAGGTTGGCTAGCTAGCATGCTGCCGCCGGCCGCGCTCAGGTTCAGAAATTGGAGAACGTGTGGCGCGGCGGCCGCGTGGAAGTCGTGCAACCATGGTGGCCTTGGAGGTGGCGGCGAGTGACTCGAGGCAGGCGGAGGCGAACACGAGCCTAAAGATGATCCCGCCGAGGAACTCCTGTCGCCCTCCAGGTGGCTGTTCCGCCTGTGAGCGTCGCTAAGCGACGACATGTTCTCCGGCGGCTGCGGTTCGGGAGTGGATCGCGATCGCGGCCGGCCCTCCGAGCACGGTTCCCCACCGGTGTCGTTGCAAGTTTTCTTGTTACCGTTGTTCGTATTGTTGTTGGTGTTATTGTTGTTGTTGTTGCTGTTGGCGTTATTGCTGGTCAAGGAACACACCATCTCGCACCACGCATAGTTCGGCAATGGACGGAAAATCTTGGTGGAGCCTCTGCGCTCGACTATGGAGCAAGTCCTTCGTAGTTAGCTCCTGAATAGAAGCGGCGGCGGGTACACTTTTTTCTTCTTGGTTTCACTGATACACACGAGACATGTCGCAGAACACTGGTCGCACAGACGGGGTCTATAGAAGATAATATCGAGGCTGGTCTTCACGAGTCCCGGTCACTATCCTCGCGATCCATCCTAGGCGAGCCGAGGCTCGGCTGTCACTTCGCGACCGTCGCGTCGCCTGGTCCGGGCTGTCCCAGGGATCAAGAAGTAGTCGTCACCGGCGGGAAAGAAAGAAAGAGAGAGAGAGAGAGAGGGGGGGGGGGGAGACAGATAGTAAGAGGTAGACAGAGAGAGAGGTAGAGTAGAGAGAGAGAGAGAGAGAGAGAAAGAAAGAGAGAGAGAGAGAGAGACTGCGGAACGACGTCGGAAACGCCGGCAGGACCGTGTCTATGGATCGACGCGTGCGAGAACCGATGGGGGGTAGCCGAGTGACTCGCCAAGTGGTGTGCGACTGGGTTGCATCGGGTAGCAGCGGCGGCGAGTCGGCTCGCTCGTCGGCCGACTTACTCCCGGCATGGTCGCTCCTCGGCGGGGGCTCGGATTTCGGGTGTTCGGGTTCGGGTCTCCCGTCGGCGATAGGTTGGCCGTGGCGCGGCAGACGTGAGAGGAGCGAGTCGATTGGCGTGGAAACGGTGGGTCGGTTGGCAGGCGAGGGGCGGTTCTTGCCGCGGATTGGCTGGCGCCGGTCGTTCCTCCGGAAGAAGAGGTGTTTCGGGCGGGGCCTCTCAATCTCGCGTTAGCTTCTTGTTAAGCGTCTTTCATTGTGTGTTTAAATTCGTAATTTATGATCCCGACTGAATAAAACAAGAACTCGCTGGTTCGCTTACTGGCTGGCTGGCTGGTTGGCTAGCGAGGCTGGCTGACTGGCTGGCTGGATGGCTTGCTGGCTGGCAGAGCTGTTTGGCTGACTGGCTCGCTAGTTTGCTCGACAACTGGGCACCTCTGTATGACTATGGTGACACTACCGCCTCGATAACTTCCTTGCTCGCTTCCTTCCTTCCAACCTCCCTCCCTCCCTCCCGCCCTTCCAGCCTTCCACCGCTCCTCAACTGTACTCTCGCTCCTCTTCCCCGCGTCCTCGTACCGTTACGTTTCCACTTTCTACGTCCCACCCGAAACCCACCCGGTCCACCCGAAACCACCCCTAGAAGCTTTCCAGCCAGTCAAGTACGCGTAGACCGAGCAAATCGAGTTATTTGCTTCCGATGGTCCATTTGGCTTGTTCCTCGCGTCCTCCACACGTATGGCGATGCACGTGTCAACGAGAATTCGGTTACTTCGGCCCCCGGGGCTAAGCCATCGCCTCGCCTCGCCTCGCCTCGCCTAGCCTAGGCTAGCCAAGCCGCGCCGCGCCGGATGACGTAACTAATGTTGGATCAACTTAACCACCCGAAAATCCACCCGCCCCGACCCGACCCTCTGGCGCTCGACCAATCTAATGATCGGCTGCCACCGGTCCAACCTTTCGCTCCTTTCGCTCTCCGGCGACGATGAATAATTTATGCCGCTCTTCCACGGCCATTCTCTCCCGGTTACGTTCTTTTTTTCCCGCAGCTTCGACGCTAACGCCGCGGAGCAGGCAACCACGCCGAACTGCCATGGCGGAGAGGACACCGCGGCAGCGACGCCGAACCGATGCTAGCTTTTCCGTCCGGTGTAGGTGTGCCCACGCAAGGGCCACGCTTTTTACGATCCTACGCCGCTGCGTCGACGCTCTCGAACGACAGCGAGGCGAACCTTCTGTGGCTTCGGGGAGAATCGAACAGGAGACAAACTTTTTAGCAAGATAATTAAATCGCTTCGAATTATGGCAAAATAAAGTTGATATTCCAGTGCAAATGGTTATATTCGAGGAAGATTTTTACTTCCTTTCCACCACGCGAATCTCGGGCACGTTGAAACACATTTGTCTCTTGTTCCGGGCTTTTATGGAACAGTCTACGAAAATAGGATTTCAGAGTTATAATAATACTCGCGCGGCTCGTCTCGCCTCTTTATCAGCCGCTAATAAAAGCAGCCTTATTTAAACAGAGGATCGCCAGATTATTCAGCATAATTGAACGCCGCTATCGAGCCAGCCATATGCCGGTGTTTTCACGAGCCGTTAAATCGCGGCCGTTTTATCTCGTCTGCCATCGTCTCTACCGTGTATCGTGTGAAACGGATCATTGCGAGAGAGTGTCTAAAGAGGAAGAGAGAGAGAGAGAGAGAGAGAGAGAGAGAGAGAGTCCCTCGAACAGATTCGCGCCCGGGAGTTTTCGACTTGCCGCCTCCGGCCGCGGCGATAAATCAAAATTAACTTCCGGCGAAGGACGATCTCTCGTGTCGTCCGCGTTTCCCCGGGAAAATGGAGCTGGCGAAACTTCTTCGTGGAAATTAAACGTGAATTCGGGACGAGGAGAAACGCCGTCCACTATTTTTCCCGGCGGTACTCGGGAACGGGGATTCCCGGCTGAAACTCCCTTCCTCACCCCGGGACTTTTACCCCCGATCGGCGCAATGGAAATATTTCAACTTCGACTTTGATACTCTGCCGAAGTCGGGAAGAACACGGAGTGCTTCGTCGGGGGCGAAAATACGAAAATTATTCGCCTTTCGCCCGTAAAATACTGCAACCATTTTACCGTAGATGCTTTCCCCGAGTTCTGAAATAAACTTTCCAGATAAAGGTAAAATTAGACGTCTAAATAAAAATTGCATCGTTATTGTACTTATTAAATTGCTTATTTTCCAAAATTTAATAAGAACTCAAAGGTTGACTCTCTTTTCGAAATTGATTCTAATACTTTGACCCGTGCAACGTCCTAATTCCAGCAAGAAAGGCTATTCCAAAACGAAAAATTACGGTTAGCCGACCATTTGATTCGGGGAATGAGCGTCGTCGCGGAACGAGTTTCCGCGAACTAATTAATTTCTGTTCTTTCCGATAGAAATATACTTCGGAGCGTAATCACGGTGCCGGAGTTAATTAAAGTCGGAGAACAGCGCGGGATGGGTCGGGCTGGGTGGGTGTTAGGCGAGCAGCACAATCTCGAACCCGGCGATAAACCGTCTCTCCGCGAGGATCGGGTGCTCAGCTTGTATATCTGAGTTGAATCGTTGAGACTCCGTGCTCGGGGAAGCATCGTCGTTGCTCGCCGAATCAACTGCATCGCGGAAAACATCCACGCCCCGTGATTCTCCCGGTGGACTTTTCAACTGGCTCCCCGGGGAGCGGGACTCGGGGATTCCCGTTTAAATCAGGGAAAAGCAGTATAAACACGCGGCGATGAGCCGAGCGAAGCGGCGTAAAAGAAGATCCTGTAAATAATTCAGCAGACGGACCTCCAAAACGAGCTGCCGTTTTTAAGAATGCATTTCGCTGGATCCGCGCTCAATAAAATCTTTAATAAAGGAAATTTTTATTCGTCACTTTTTCATGCTGGAATTGCCGTTTTGGATCCTTTCGTTTTCGTTCATTCGCCGTGTCAGGGGATACAGAGCAGTTATGACGATCCGTTGAAGAGGTATGATTAAAAGGAGCTGCTAATTCCATTGAATCGGACCCTACGACCATGACAGGGCCTCGCATACGATTATTCGTTTTAAATGCGAACAATATTTTCGCGCGATTACGCCGAGAGCGTCACGCGACTACTAGGGAACATAATCGGTAGAAGGGGGAACGGGGAGAAAGATAGAGAAAGATAGAGATAGAGAGAGTGAGAGAGAGAGAGAGAGAGGAAAAAAGCGAGAGAGAGAGACAGGAATAGAGTGGCTAACTGTATGGTTATTCCATCATCTGCCGTGGAACACGATGACACGGATTACCGGGTGCGGGCCGAAGGATCGGGCTGCATGGCTAATAGAATGCAATCATCGGCGTGTAATGATTGGGGCACAATGCCGGCCCCCGGGGCACCCTGGGTCGTCCGTGTAAAATGACTTCTTCGTCAACAGCCGAACCTCCTCTTCTTCTCTCCCTCTCTCGATCACCGCTCGCCTTTTTCCGGGCGCGCGTGACATCGTTCCTCGTTAATAAAAGCCGATCACGCGTAAAATTAGCCGGCATTTATCACCGAAAGACCGTCCCCCGCCCCCCTGGCTCATGGGGCCCTGCTCAATTATCGGTTTATGTCCCGTAAAACGAAACGAAACGGACTCCCTGCGAAACGCAGGCCTCGTTCACAGGTCCTTAATCGTGCACAGATAACTGTGATCGAATAAAGACTGTTTACTGTTTTGCTGATTCTGCAGAAAAGGTTTCCTCACCGATTTCGGTGATTTCCAATATGTCGTCAGGATGAAGATTCTGAACATCGCAGCTTTAGTTTTTGAGATATTTGCGGAAAACTGCAGCTACTGCTAGTGGCGTGCGTGTACGTCACAGTGATGCGACCGCTAGGAAAAAGTTGTTAAAGTACAACGTACTTAAATTTTATCGAAATCTGTGACGTGTAACCTTTCGTGCACAATTTCCTGTAGAAATCTGCGTTAGATATTTTGCAAGACCTCAGCCCGTGAATTCGACAGGTTCTATCGACCCAATGCCTTTTTAGTTTAACAAACAACGCCACACTCTCTCCACGCACACCTTCGATGAAGTAGAACGCGATTACAATCTCCAACATTACCCTGTTTCTCTGCAAACCTTAGCCAAGGTTTCAGCATGTTCGATGCACACAAGAGAATACTCGAAAAGGGTTGCAGCAGAGGGCGGTACATTTTCAAAGGCGCAAGAATATCGTCGATAAATCATCGTGACTGCAAAGAAAGTTTGCAACTACAAGAGAAGTCGTTTCGTGACTGGCTCGAGCCCCCATCCGCAGCCACGGATCACCATATACATAGCCATGTATCGTCACCCTCTATTTCTTCGGCGGAAACGTTTGTTTCGAAGTCGGGTCTCGGGCCGAGCCAATAGCGCGAGCATTATCGGATTCGAGGTGTCCAGAAGAGTCTCGCGAGCTATAGTATACAACAGTGGGAAAAAGTTTTTGAGGACGCGGTCACGAGACGCGTAATCGCGGGCCGAATATAAATTCCCGAAATTCGCGTCCCTCTGAATATTGCACGGCCCTGGCCCGGGTCTGGACGCATCTGCTACGAGATCCTACTTTCCCCCTTCTTCCCACCGCGCGCGTTCCACCTAATTTTTCATGTGGGCTTCGATGGTCCTCGAAACGTTTCAACGACGTTCTAACCGTGAATGGAGACACGATTTATTTCCACCTATTTAGAGCGGATTTTAAGCGATCCCGACACCCTGGGGCTGAAATCGAGTGTGCGAGGGGTGGCCGGAAGAACGCGTTTAGTTTCGATGTTTTATCGCTTTGAAAAAAACTGCTGCCGAATGTGGTACTTTCAATTAAAACTGAACCTGTATAAGAATTAATTTATATACCTGATAATTTCATTAGAGACTTAGCACTCGGACGTTAAGCGATCGAGCGATTGTCCCGACGCTGAGACGAAATTAGAAGAGAGCACAGTTGGTCGAACGTCGATTAATATTCGTTGGTGAGAATGAAATAGCGGGCTCGCAGGTCCCATTATCGATCCCCGGTGGTTCGTACCCGGCCAGGCAGAGTTTCATTAATATTGTCCCCCGAAAGATCATCGCATTATCGTGTGCGGGCTTCACAGTCGTCACCCGTTTCGTTCCGCGTCGCTGCCTCTTTCGGAATGGTCCCATTAAACCCGATACTGCGAGCTCTCTCTCGCCGGGACGTCTCAATTCTGCCATTTTAATCCCGTAAATGCTACCGGCCCGGTCGAAACTTGTTATAATCGTCCGGCAGGCTCGTAAATGTTCATCAACCTCGTCGGCTCCCTTCGAACTTTGTAACAAAACGACAACGCGTCCTTATTGGCCACGATGACGGTGTTGGACTTTATCGTCGCGATAATCACCTGCTAATTGTGCCGGTCATTGCTGCAGGATTCGACAAATTTTCTCCGGTATAATGAACTACGCACACCACTGTGATTTTAAAAGGGTCCCCCATCCACCGGTGAAAACATTTTCTATTACCTCGATTGATCTAACGTGCAACTAAATAATAATTGTTCGAGCACCGTCCATCTCTGACCGGCAACTTCATGATAGCGGTGCGCGAAGGTAATTATGCGGGCCCGGCAGCACCGATATTGAACTTTGCAATAATAATAACGCGCGATGGCAATTATGCTGGTAATAATGACAGCGTAGAACTTTATAACAACAATAACACGCGATGGTAATTATGCTGGGAGCAGCAACGACGTTCGAATACATCATCGAACCGGCTCTCCGCGGCGTTGAACGTCCGCTTCGAACCGGGCAATTTAAAACCGATTTGCATCGGGCCGTGCGCGCTCTCGCCCGCTTGTCGTCCATTTGTATCTTATAACTGGAAGAAAATGGCGTTTTTGTTGGCGCGATCGGCGTCGCGACAGAAGATAAATTCATCGTTAAGAACTAGGGCCGCCGGTCGTTCGGTTTTATCTCTCTCCGTGGAAAGTCATTACGATCCTCTCTCGCGAATTCTCCTCTCTCGCGAATCCCGGCAACCCTCGCGGAATTATTACCGAAGGGGGGACCGATGTATCGGCCAATAAAATCGCATGGATCGGTGGGGCCGTGCCTCATTGTCGCGATCAACCGGCAATAAAGCCGGGAGTCCGGTGATTAAACGGCGCCGATTAATCGAGTCGCCGCATTAGGTCTTCGGCGACGAATTGAAACGCTTAACAAATCCCAATTAGCGTTCATTTGCAAATTCCTGGCCGCCGGGGTAGGTGTATCCTGATCCCTTTCTACCGACGCGCGCGTTCCGACGCGACGGCAAGAAAAAAGAACGAGCCGCGACGATAAATGTCTCGCTTCTTTTTCACCGGGATCGAGCTTCACCTCTTTAGCGTCTCGTTTTATTCCGCCGAGCGGATTCTTAATTGAGACGTTCGCGCCGCCGGTACTCGCGGAATTAGTCGCTTAGAATTAGTGCGCGTTGTCCACCGATTCGACGCAGGTCCGGACTCTGGCGTCCCCCATTGACTGTCCAAAAACAACAACCCCTCTTTTAATGAAATTAAATCCGGACAACCAGATCACCGATATGATTTTTTGTTAAATAACGTATGATAATGAGAACTCGTATAAAGGTCCGCAGCCGGTGTCAGAATTGATAAAACGCACAAAGAGCCAAGCGAGGCGTCAGGAGGTTCGCTGAAGTGTCCAAGGGACCATTAAATACGGATCAGAAACTGCTTCGTGGTCTGACCAAAGGCTCTTCAGTGTGGGTGAACAAAGAACAGCCATCTTGTATCCTCGGCGTCTATCTTCGCAAAGAAGAATCTAAAACGTGAATTCCGATCCCCGGAATAATAGGCTAATTACAATTACGGTCGGCCCGAGGCAGAAAGTGTTGGGCTACCTGCTATTCTCCGGGCCCGGGCGATTATAAAGTTAAGCCGGAAATAGAGGGAGCTGAATGGATGATTGATAATGGACCCCGGGCCTCGAGGCGGGCCCAGTAGAGCCGTGCGCAGGCCCGGTATTTCGCTCGGCCAGCATCCAGAAAGTGGTCCACGTTCACATCTCCGTCTCCGAGGCTCGTTCGACGCCCGGTGCCCCCAGTCGAACTATTTCATTGACCAAATTTAACGCTAATACTGTCCAAATACGACAGTCGGCTTTGTCGAGGCCCTATAAAAGGCCCTTCGGCTACCGACCCGGCACAGCTGCTCCGATTCCGACAAACAGGCTCGAGTCACCGTCTCTCTTCTTTTTCGGGTCTATCAGTCATCGTTTCGACGAACAAGCTTGGGGGACAGGGATCGAATACGTCACGGGGGTCCATTCACACGCGCTGACGGATCCCCCTGTCCGTCGACGACGGCCACGCCACTCAAACTCTGATTTTCTCCGCGACCAGGCTTATCGCTTTCAACCTGATCCTCGCGGGCCACGGATTCCTACGCTTTCCACAGTCTTCCTTGGCCCACAATGCACCAGTCGCCTCTTTTATGCCTGATTATTTACGGTAATTTCTCTCTGTTCGAAGTTATTGCTGGGACGCAAAAGTTGCAGGCGATTGACACGTTCTGTGACATTTTATTCATGTCGTCCTCGGACAGATCTTTGCTCGGTAATCGTAGGGATCGTGCGAACAATTAGAGGTTTATTAACATTCAAGCCGACAGCGGCGATAAATTTTCCGCGGAGAGTGACTTTGCCACGTGGACGAGGGCCGGATCGATCGCCGATTCGAAACGAACGGCCGCGGATAGTATATTATGCAAATATTTAGCTATTAATGTTTTCTTTATGACGCCGGCAAGTAATTTGTTTCGTAATTAGTATTTAGCGTAAGAGTTATTCGTTTGGTAATTACCGCGGGCCACTGGTCGCCTCAGTGGACGGTATCCACGCAGTTTTGCATACAATTTTCATTAGTCTATCGCCGTGCGTTAGAGGTTAATGCGATCGGTACAATATCGAGATTTGCACGTAGTAAAGTGTCCTGCGAAAAGGGTCGCCGGCTCCGCTTATTGCGCACATCGACCGTCTTTCTTCCCGACAATTTACAAACGGAATTACAATCGTTGCAACAACAATTTTCCCACGATATCGTTCCTTTATCTATACACTCGCAATTTGGTTTCATCCATTTGTTTTAAGAAGTTTGAAGAATCCAGAAACACGTAGACGTCACGCGTTAAAATGTTTATTATCGAAAGAGCGGAGAAGTGTCCCCGAGAAGAGAATACAGAGCGCGGTTGTATACAGCGCGACAACACGACACCTGAAAGGTTTAGCACGAGACAATGTCCGGGAGACTGCTCCTCTGCGTGCGAACGTAAAAATGATTCGGGCACGAAATGCACACAGTACTCTAGTCAGACTGAAATATGCAAATGCGAGTGCGTAGGAACACGGGCGTAAAGAGGGTTGCGCGCGTGATTCCCGGACAATTCAAATGTTCCTGCGTCACGAGGGTGGCTCGCGAATACGTGATTCACCGACAAATTCCGCGAGCAGAGAAAGTTTTCCGCTTTCTTCAAAATACTCTCCACTTCCATTGTGCGAACACCGCGTGATTTCGTGTGCAGTCTACGTTCGTTTCCAATCCTTAACTTCTTTCTCGCGGGAGTCTGAGAATTAAATATGGACTGGCGGAGTTTCTGCATTTATAACAAAAACGAGCAAGAGTAATTTAAACAGCGAAAGGATGAAAAATATTAAAATTATTTATTGGTTTCAGAAGAACGAAATTTCTAGCTGGTTACTCTTACCAATCCCCAATTTCTGTTTTGCGGGAATCTGAGAATAAAATATGGTCTGGCGGAGTTTCTGCGTTTATAGTAAAAATGAGCAAGTGCAATTTAAAACAGCGAAAGGATGAAAAATATTTAAAAATGTTTTATTGGTTTCAATGCTAATTCAATGTTTTATTGGTCACATGCTAAAATGATCAAAAGAAGAACGAAATTTATAGCTGGGTCCTCTTACTTGTAATTGATGCAAACGATATTTACTTTGTAAATACACGTTCGTTGCCAGTTCAGAGGTCGCTAATAAAGAATGCCGGAATTGTAAATATGAAAGAATGTTAACAGTTGTCGAGGAAGGGTTCGCGACCGTCTCCGCCATATTGGCACGACTTCGCAGGTAGTGTGGTGGCCGCGAGGTCCGCCGGTTCCGCGGAGTGACGACAAAGTCCTCGGCGAGGAGTTATTATGATAATTCCACAGGGAAACTTTGTCCTCCGTCGCCATTATTCTCGGACGAGATAACCGGTTAATAAAACTCGAGAACGGTTACATCGGTCCGCGGTCTCTAGCGCGCGCGCGTTGTTCGATTAAAAGGACCGTGTGCGCGCGTTCGCCCCGCGTCCCGCTGATTTCCCGTTACTGCGAATCGACCGTTTTATTACGGCGTAATAAAAGAATAAATTACCGGTTATCGTCCCGTTTAAATGTGAAACAGAGAATCCATATTGTCCGCGACGCGTATTATCTCTAATAAACCGATACGCTCGGACGCAAATATTTTCGCGAATTGCAGTCCCGCTGGGCCGGCCGATTTTCATTGCGCGCTTTTACAATGCTTTTTACCCCACCCCTTACCCTCTCTCTTCCTCTCTTTCGTGAAAGCTGCAACACCAAACAGCGTATTAATCCTCTCAATAAGGAACGAAAACAACGCTCGAAACAACTAAATATAAAATTACATATTCCTCATGAACATTTTAATTTTCTTAACCCGCAGAGACAGTTGTTAAACTTTGTAAATACTCGTTACTGCGTTACAGTAATTTCGTTGCGATTCCTATCGCGCGATTATCGAGCAATTTCCAACAACTCGTGAACGTTGCTTTTGGAAAATATTCCGAATTTTCTGCGAGACATATTGTCTATCAATTTCATTACGATTTCCGTGTCACCGTTATCAATTTTCCCGATTCTTTCGATCAAATCACACGTTGTACTATTCGATGAGCACACAACCAGGAGATTATTCGCGAGTTAATACATCGGTGCCGCGGTTTATCTTATCGGCCCCTTTGTTTGGACGTTCAATTATATCTGACACGATAGTCGCCCTTGAAGATCCGCGCGATTCGATCGAAATCAGCACACGGAGAAATCACCGTTCGTTCCCAGAGAAAGAGAGAGAGAGGGGAGGGACAAATCAGGATCCTAATGGGGAACAGACGCGCAACGGAACGAGAATATCGTTAAACGCCGAGAGATTATACGCATCTGCCCGTCGCCTCGTTGCGTCGGACACGATCCCGGAATATATCTTTGCGCCGGAACCCCGCAACAACAATAATGATGTCGATTTTGTGCGCGCGTCGACCGACCATCCATCATCGACTGGTTATTATTTAAGCCGCAACTTGACGCCATAAATACGTCGTTAGAGGTAAGTCGTTGCGCCCGGGAACAATGTTGTACGCGATGACATTGATGCATCGGGCCTCCATCTTTATCCTGCGGCTGCCTCGCTTATTGCACCCGCTGGAACCTGGACCTTGACGGACAATTAGCTTCCCGGAGAACCGGGACCCTGAGGAACGATTCTCACGACAAGTTAGCCTCGTGTTTTTCCGAAATCCTCGACAAAAGACGCATGAAAGCGCTGGGGACTTTTTTTTAAACGGAGAACGCAGTGTCTTTGTCGGTTCAGGCATCTGGGAGAAGCTTGTTCAACCCTTTCTGGGGTGGCCAGGTATCTGGGTAGCTATCTGTACGCTTTGAAGAATCTGCCATCTTGTTTTCATCTTTTAGCGCTGTTCTTGTAACAACATTGCAAAATCGTGCAAGCTTTATGTACCCTCTGTATACCCTAAGATTGATCAGTGAAGCTTCCGAGGATCGTTGTAAAATCGTTATTCCTTGTCGCTGAAACAATTTGGTCGGTTCAGGCATCTGGGAGAAGCATGTTCAATCCTTACCGAAGCAGAGCGAGATACTCGAGTTGCTGTCTGTACGCTTTGAAGAATCTGGATGTTCTTGTAAAAACATTGCAAAATCATAGAAGCTCCTCTGTACACCCTAAGTTTGATCAGCGAAGCTTCAGACTCGGTTGCCCAATCGTAAATGTAGACACCGATGATCGCTGTAAAATTGCTACTCCTCGTCGCTGTTACAATTTGGTCGGCGATCATTATAACCAGATAAATAGGCGAACAAAGCCGAAGCTAATCTGACTTTGCGAAAACAGATCGGAGAGAAGTTCCAAGCGAAGCGTGGGTGAAACGAGGGGTACGTGCTAGTCGGTGTCGAACCAGGCCCTGAAAAGAGCATCGAAACGATAGAGCCGATCTAAAAGAGGCGGTAGAGAGAGAACGAGAGCGAGAGAGTGTGAAGGGGAACAGAAGCTAGCTCGAATGACTTTGCAGGCAACAATCGAGGGAGAAAGGTGGACGCATAATGGTCGGAGATCAAGAACCATAATAGACCTTAGGGTATACGCGGCGGGGCACCAACCGACTGACTGACTGACTTATTTGTATTATGGCATTATAGAGGCAACCCTATATCCGGGGGCCCTGTTCGACTAGGATTCAGCCGACAGTCACGGAGCCGAAGGGACGCCCATGCAGTTGACCTGCACCGCCTAATTTGATGCTTTAACCTATTGTCGGTGCACACCGTTTCTATGAGGCCCGCTCGAAACGTTCCCCCCTCTCCCTCTCTTCCGAAAATGTTTCTGGACAGGATGCGAGCTGAAATCCCCGTACAATGTCCACGTCAATTTCCGAGACGGTTGATCCGCGATCGAAACGATCCGACTGGATGCTGAAACGATCTCTCTCGAGTGTCCTCAATTTGTCGTCGAAATTCACCCTCTTTCTTTGCCTGCTACAACCTGCTCGAAACTATACTTAACACCGTTTCACACTGTTTCATGATTCCAGAGTCAAAAAATGCCGAACTTCTACGATTTTATTTAAATAAAATTGTAGCGTGTTAGAGAAATTGCTGGAACCTGTAATGCTTGAAGCTAAAGTAGAGGGTCGAGATAATGATCGAAAGAGTTCGTGAATGGTGTTAGAACCATTCGAACGGAATTGGACCGAGGCCCAGTTAACGCCAGCTAGGTTTACAACCCTAAATTGCGTTTTATTATCCAAGTGTACTTCTATTTATTGACTTCGGATCCGTCTCTCTCTCGGCAGAGACGCGTCCCCCACCCGGCTACCAGCAGGGTACAAAGTAGATTAACAATGCTCGGTCTCTGTCCCCTCCTTCCTTTGATCCCGTGCAACCCTACTACCGCCCCTTGTGCAAACAGATCGTAATATTTATTCGGAAAGCAAAGTCAGCCCGCGAGGGAAACTAGTTCGAGTGAATCTGGAAACAAGCTGCGAGAAGCGCCTTGTGATCGTTGTAACGAACATGATTCTCTGTGAAAATAAAGGACGTATCTTCCCCCTTCCAATGGAGGACAGATTCTTCCCTGTTCCCTTTGAAACTATTAGCTTCCTGTAAAATTGTGGATACGACGATGCAGCTATCCTCTTCGAATTTTTATAGCAAACTTTACCCTGCAAATAGTACATTTCAGAATCGAAGAAGATCTTCATCCCCAATCAACCCCATCAATTGAGATCGTTGTAACGAACATGATTCCCTGTAAAAATCGAGGACAGATTTTTCCCTGTTCCTTTTGAAACTATTAGCTTCCTGTAAAAATGAGGATACGACGATGCAGCTATGCTCTTCGAATTTTTATAGCAAACTTTACCCTGCAAATAGTACATTTCAGAATCGAAGAGGATCTTCATCCCCAATCAACCTCATCAATTGTGATCGTTGTAATGAACGTCATTCCCTGTGAAAATGGAGGACAGTTTCAACACTGTTCCTTTTGAAACATTAGCTTCCTATAAAAATGTGGCTACGACTATGCAGCTATCCTCTTTGAATTTTTATAACAATTTTTACGCTGCTACAAGTACATTTTAGAATCGAAGAAAATATGCATAACTGTGTAACTAACGAGTGCATACCGATTCTCTCGATTCAATTTGACGGTGTTCCATCGAATCGTTTTATTCAGAGCCCTTCTGTCGTCGATGAATTCTCCGCGACCCGAAACAAACACGCGTCAACCGCGTCCTCCCGCACCGGATTCAATTAACTAATTGGAACGATTGTTGTTGTTAATTTTGTCCGGGACTGCGGACTCGTGATTCCGGCTTGGCGCAGGGGTGTGGGTAGCAGTGTATAAACCGGGAATGGGATTTTACTTAAAAGCTTGTTCGATCGTCGTCGTCGCGCCGCGCCGCGCCAGCAGAAATGGTTGGCGGGTAAGGGTGCGATATTCAATTAGCGACAACGATGACACATCGTTGTCTTCGTCCGTCGCCAAACGAAGCGGAAACGACCCTCGGAGATGACCAGCTGTTAGCATAACCCGGCTCTTGATATTATTCTTCTCCGAGCCCATCGAAAAGTAATTCGTTCCCTGGATCTCATAAAAATTACGGAAACGCGTTGGAGCTTCACGGGTGCAATTTTCATTTTTATATATTGCTGATTTTTTAAAATGGAAAGTGAACTTCTCCGATGACAATATTCTTTTATATTTCTTTTATGTTTCTGTTCCTCGCAGTCAACGTAGAAAATGTTTGATTTGTGCGAACACTAAGTGCGAACAGTTAGTCATATCCTGGAAACATTTATGCTTCCTCAAAAAATTAAGCACTCTTGCACACGTTTTTCGCTCCACTGATGGAAATTGTTGGAGATCAGCGTACGGTTTTAAATTTTCGAAGGGAGCACTGTTCCGCGTGTCGATAACGAACAGGCGTCCTCGCGAAGGAACTCCGCGGAATTCGGAACGGCGTAGATATCGCGGATATCCCCGGGACAAGTTAATGGCGGAAAAAGGGAAGAAGCTCGGTGTGGTGTAACTGCCTCGGCGAACGAGTGAACACAGTCGGAATCGAGTCGAGTGAAGCGACGTAGGCCAGGGTGGGCCATAAACAAGTGCTTACCGCAATCTAATGCGTCTGTAATTGCTCGAGCACCAGTATCTTCCCCAACGGTCCCACTTGCTCCCGCGATTTAATTACTATGTAAATGTCGCATTCCCTAAACTGTCCGTTTCCCCTTCCCGACTGCCCCCTCCTCCGCCCCTCTCCTCTCATCCTCCTTTCCCCTCCCCCGCGACCCCGTCCCCATACCCCTGTCCCCCTTTTCCCGCTGTCGCCCGATGTCCTTAATTACTTTATACGTTATTATAGCCCACCAACTACTGTCGACCGTACTCACTCCATCCGACAGCCCCCGGCACCGTTTCACTCCATTCCGGTCCGCCATATTGTTCGCCCGGCTTTAAACTCCAATCTCTTAACATTTTTGCCCCTCCCTTTACTATCCTCTCTTCCTCTTTCTCTCTCTCTCTCTCTCTCTCTCTCTCTGTCTCTCTTTTATCCAACCATGCACTCCGAATAACAATCGTTCAGCGTACAACTTTCATTTTTTCGCTACGTTGAACCCTGTTTTCGAAGACCATCGTTCGACCGAGGCACGCGAAATATTCCAGAAACTCCAAGTGTCCTTAACGTCGACCGATTGAATAATAAATAGAGATTTCGGGGGAACATATTGTTTACCCGATGCTCGGGAAATGTTCTACCGGGTACTGCCTGTGGTTTTAATATCCAGACGAATGAAATTTGAAGTGAACATCGCGGTGATTAATTCCCCGGCGATGCCGAACGATACGTGAATCGTTTGAAAAAAGCGCGACGTGTTGCAGATTTTCCTTCTCGCGAATAATTCTAGTTAATGACGCAGACTGTGTTACGCGGCGCGGTACGAGACGGGAATAACAAGACACGTAATTCCGTGCCGTGCCACGACGTTATAAAGTACATCGGGAGACGGCCATGCGATCAAAACGTAGTTAAGCGCCGCGGCATTCGTAGCTGCTAAATACGTTTCTAAAGATCGGGCCACCGGAGGTTACTCTACTCCCGAAACACACCGGGATGATTGTCCGTGTTGGAATAAAAGCTAATTTCTTATTGCCCTAATTTTGATTCTTCGAGATCAAAGATCATTTTCCGGATTAATTTATATCGTGACTTTTTTGGTTTGTGCGACGGTGTTTCTCTAGTTTCAGCGTTAGTAAAAAATTGAAGATGGACGAGGATATTTGCGTGAACGTACGGGGACTATTTGTCACGGAGACGTTTTTGGCGGAGTATCGGTTGATCAGATCGGTAGGGTCCTCTTTGTCCGTGGCCCTAGTAAGTCTTAGCCGGTGGACAGTATAAATGGGTTTGCTGTCCACAGGAGTCCGATAATTTGGCAGCGGAGAGGGTTGTAAGAGGGCTTCCGACCAGTTTGTCAGCCACCGATGTACCTAAGAGGGTCATCCGACTCCGCTACGTCAATTTGTCTTGCACCGCAATGGATAAACTTGCTGCACGATCTGTCACCGGCGATTCTCATTGAAATTCGATCGACCGTGAACAGTTGAGCCTGCATTATACTTTGAATATTACTATCTTCGCACGGAACCGATAACGCAAATTTTGTATATTGCAGAATCGAAATGATATAATGCTTTTTAACGGGTACTTACTGCTCGTTGTTTTTAGCGGTTCACTGCCGGTGTGAAGGTTTGAAGAAACGCTTATGTTGAAAGCGGTTTGAAAGGCTGATCTTGAATGTGAACAGATTAAGCTTGATGAGATCTTGTTGAAGAAGAACATGGTAATTAAAATATGGTTGAGTTGATATTCAGATGGGGTGCAAGCGTCACCAGTGGCACCATCCGACAATTATTGCGGAGACTACAAAAATTATAGAAATAATACTACTCACTCATCCAGATGGCGCCATATGTTAATGCTGCTAAATCTCCGAACAGCTTACCGTTCGACGAACGACGTTCGTCAGCTTAGAGGATAAAATGGAGATTCACATTATCGACATCTTGACGATATAGAAATCTACCCACAGTCGTTATTGATGACGGTATTTCAGATCGTGAGACACGAAACCCCGTATCGTGATTGGTCTACGTCTACTCCAGTCTACTCCTATACAACGCCTGTGATAATAGTTTTAGACCGCCGTCACAGCGTCGGGAAAATGGCGATATGTCCTCCGCAAACAGATATGCCGCAATTTTTCTCCCTTCGACTACTTTCTTTGGTACTCTCAGTGCCTTACAAGTTTTCTCCTGGCAAGAATTCGAAAGGAATGTGACAGCAAGCCTCCGATTGGGTCATTCCACTCGCAGTTTCGGTTCTAGCCGAATTATTGGCTAATGTGTGTGACGTCACATGACAACTTGTGGGGCACAAAGAGTACCTACGTCCAGTGATGAGATAAAGATGGGTTCTTTCGTTCATGCGCGTCCAGCGCAGTAACGTATCTATATTGTGGAGAAAATATGGTACTATATATATACACTATTGACGGGAAAGTGAGACGGCTTACACTGGCTTACAGGCTCATTCTTCTCGCATTCCTTACGGAGATTTTTTACTAGGCACGCAGAGTACACATGTCATGCATTAATTTTACAAAATCAAATCGTAACAAATTTGATAAATTACGCGCGGTGATCAAGCTACCCCATTTTACCCAAACTTTTATTTTACTGACGCTTCATTTTCCGCGCATGCGCCACAGAAATCCGTCTATTATGATGGTATAGATACAAGATTTCACGCGCATGTATCACGCGCGTGTGATTTCAGCTTTAGTATAGCAAGATTCTCGATAAAATGGGGTACCTTGAGCACCCCGCAGAATTTAAAAAACTTAGTATTATTTGATTCTGAAAAATGAATGTATAACATGTGTATTTGTGTATACTGTATAACCCGTAGGACATGTTCTGGCGTCTTTTTGTCCGGAACAGATTGTTTTGGTACATTCCCGCCAATATAACGGCCTCAGGGCTCTGCTACCTCATCATAGATACGCTACTGTTTTGTCCGCGCATGTGCAAGAAATCTTGCACCCTGTGATCGTGGGATGTGGTATTTTTTCCCCTCCGCTAGCTCAGCAGGCTCGGCTTCCCACTCTAACGTACCATCGGCTTCTTACGTTGCTTCTACTGCGCATGCGACACGCACGCAAGCGTACCTCTAATCTGTCCGTATGAGCTGCCTATTAGACTCGATGCGTTCCTTCCTTAGACCATATATACCTATATGGTCGATACCCGGGTCTATACCCGGCATAGATAATCTTCCGCGTTCGAAAGATGAAAGACTCTGTGACGTCACATTCTCAAAAGATGTACAAGCTATGCTCATCGACAGTGCCTACGCTTGGCTTACATGGGGTGAGGGGGGTCATCGGGTGTGCCATGTACACAGTACATGGAAAGAATGAACAGGGTAATTTCAAAGAATTTGGCATTGTATCATGAAATAATCAATATATAAACTGTATTTGAGATACAAATGTTTATTCTATATGTTTTATTAAGAGTGCGCCGGAGCGAACATACGCCACCATCGGCGTAAATGTGAACTAAGAAACAAAGATAGAGAGGCAGATATGTTTCTCGCAGGAGAGACAAAGACAGAGATTACGAAGCAGCTTGTTTTTCGATACTCCCACTCCCATTTCATTGAACGAGGAAACAATATTTTTTGATGCTCTTTGTGTTGAAATATTCTCTGAATTATTGCGGGGTCCTGTACAGAGACCTTTTTTACAATTTGTTTCTTGAAACTTTTTAAACAATCATAGCGTACGTTTTTATAGAAGAATTTTTTTTCTGTACACTTTTTCCAAAAAACAATATATTTTGGTGCTCTTTGTGTTGAAATATTCTCTGAATTATTGCACGTTCCTGTACAGAGCCCTTTTTTGGAAAAAGTGTTCAGAAAAGAAATTGTTCTATAAAAACGTACGCTATTATTGTGTAAAAAGTTTCAAGAGACAAATTGCAAAAAAGGGCTCTGTATAGGAACGTGCAATAATTCAGAGAATATTTGAACACAAAGAGCATAAAACAATATTGCTTCTTCGCTAAATGCAAGTGTAGTAGGCTCTTCGAAAAAACAAGCCGTTTTGTATTCTTTGTCTTAACCTCTCCTGCGAGAAACATATCTGCCTCTCTATCTTTGTTTCTTAGTTCACCTTTACGCCGATGGTGGCGTATGTTCGCTCCTGCGAACCCGGTATTACAATGAAAAGTATGAACAGAGACTGGTATGAAGTAACAAAATAGTATTATATATTATCTATTTTAATTTCTTATTACTGCTATTTTTACATAATTTACATTTACCTCGCTTGTGATTAGTTATTATTAAACTGCGGATCTTTATGTATTTATACAATAAATAAGTGTCAGCCATTTTGAAATTATCTTAAGACTTATCTTGTGACGTCACAGAGTCCCTCATCTTTCGGACGCTGAATTCTTGGTTTTCCTATACACATACTATACCTATGCCGGGTCTATAGGTATATATGGTCTAAGGTTCCTTCGAAATTCACGGTTTACCGAAGTTTCGAATGCATGCTAAAAAAGATATCGATGCGAAAGGGCCTAGCCGAATAAGATGGTCAAAACTGCCCTTAGAGGTTTTTCAATGGCTATTGAAACATTCGAAAGCTGACCAAGAAAACCCCCTGTGAGTAAAATTTCAGTCCTCTAGCTTGCCTGCGAGGGTAGTTAGAGGATAAATTAGGACAAAATAATTTATGTTGATACATCGAAACTTTCTTCCGGCAGTTGTATCAATCGGAAACTTTTTTCCGAGTAACAATTTGTTTATTTGTTCGTTTCTTTGCCATAATAAATGTAAGCTTATGTTACTTTGTTGTTTTTCATTCGTTAATAAGCCCCTTTTCATTTCCCATCAGTTTTAACTCCGTAAAGTAATATTTTATCCCAGATAGCACAGTACATCTTAAAGATGTCGTTTCCTCGTCATTTTTACGTCTTTACATCTTACGTCTCGAAAAGGCACCTGTCGGGGCGTGTAAAAGGCACCTCTTTGGTGACGTTGTTTTTACGTTAGGAATGAGATGCATGAAAGGCACCTTCCTGCAACCGTCAAAACGACGTCTGAAGAAGTACGCCTGTCGGGGCGTGTAAAAAGCACCTCTTTGGAGACGTCGTTTTTACGTTAGGAATGAGATGCATGAAAGGCACCTTCGTGCAACCGTCAAAACGACGTCTGAAGAAGTACGCCTGTCGGGGCGTGTAAAAGGCACCTCTTTGGAGACGTTGTTTTTACGTTAGGAATGAGATGCATGAAAGGCACCTTCGTGCAACCGTCAAAACGACGTCTGAAGAAGTACGTCTGTCGGGGCGTGTAAAAGGCACCTCTTTGGAGACGTCGTTTTTACGTTAGGAATGAGAAGCTATTATTAATATTTTTATATACATATTTATATATATACACACATATATGTATACATATATACAATATCTATTTATAAATATTATATATTTCTTTATATACATATCGGGGACCGCATAAAATAAGCTTACGTGACAAGTAAGCAGAGTCAGAGTCAGTCAATCTTTATCACTACTTTTCAAGAGTTCGGACAATCTGAGGACAAAATGTTTCGAATAAAAGTTGAACAGTACTTAATGCTGTACAAAATTCTATATTTAAAATTTCGAAAAAAAAAATTTTCGACCAAAAATAAAATCATTTTTATTTTTTAAACGTTAAAATACATTTTCTATCTCGTAATGTTATAGCTGGCGTCAAGACGAATTCAACGACCTACTCTTTTATTACCCTAAACCCATAGATAACGCTACTATATTTTACGTGAAGTGAGGTTAGTTTAGCACATCCTCGTGCAGGATAACATTCACCTTTGCGCGAATCAAGCCAAGTTGATTTTAATCATAATCATTCTTTCTGGATAAGAATGGCAATTGGTCCCGCAGTTAGGGATGCTGCTCGCCAACCGGACGTCTCTAGGGTTCCAATCCCTGCCCGGAAGAAACAGGTTCAGATTAATTTTTCTTTTTTGAATCTTAGCAAGACCTCACTGTAGACTGATTATGACAATATTATTATTATTATTATTATTAATTATTATTATTAATATTATTATTATATATTTTGCCTACAGGATGCCCAGACAGAAGCGTAAAAAGATGCTTAAAAGATGCCTGAAAGACCCTTAAAATAACGAGTAAAAGATACCTCGAAGGTCCCCAAAAGACGCCTACAAGATGCCCAGACAGACGCGTAAAAAGATGCTTACAAGATGCCTGAATGACATCTCTTGAGATGAATGGAAGACCGTAAGATGTTAAAAAGACCTGTGAAAGATATCTTTAAGTCTCCCACTTTTGTAACAAAGATGTGTTAAAGACGTAAAATGGTGCGAAAGCGACGTGACAACGACGTGTTACAGACGTAAAAGAAATCTGCCAGACGTACTTACGTCTTGCGACAGATTTCTGGCAGATATCTTTAAGATGTGTTTGTGCTATCTGGGATACTTCTAAATTGTGAATGTTTTTTCTAAAATCCGTTTCAATGCCTCCGATCGGAAACATTCTGCCACGGGGTGTACTATAACAAGCAGTTTTGTCAATTTTTATTAGATTTTTTGTTGTGGGACATCATTGTCAAAAACAAATTTTTTCGACGTATCTGCTGTGAGAAGGACAGTTACACATCTTAGCTTTACCGTGGGTGTATATTAAGTCATTTTTAGCATTATTACATTGAAAAAAGCAATTGTTTGACCTAAAAAATGTGATTTGAGAGAAAAAAAATTCTATTTTATGCTATAAATTCCTGAATGTTCGCTACGTTTACAACATCGCCGGTTGGCACCGCAGTTAACCAGTTAACTTCGTTCGACGTGTATACACGTCAATCCAGAACTCTATTGCGATGCAATAACAATAACCTTTTCAAGAATGAATTGTTAATTTTTTATCAAATAAAAATGTAATTCTTTCCTCGTTTTTCGTAAAATTTATAATAGAACCATTTGCCCTGTGTTCGACGCTTAGACACGCCATTGTTTGATTTTAATTCCGTACTCTGTGAGGGATTTTTGAAACTAAATCCGCAGAGGTTAAGCCGTCCCCTGTACATACCCTACTCTGCCCTACCCCCTAGTTTGTAAGTAAGCCGGAATCCTAGTATAAGCATTATATCGACTGAGGAATTTTGGTTTCTTTTCCTATCTGCAATAAAATTTATTTTCCCGCCACACCAAGCAAGACTGAAAAAGGTTGCGTCTTAAAAAATTTGGGGGAAATGAAACCAGTATTTTGAAAGTGATGTGTCAGGTAAATGCTCGACGGCTTAACCTCTTAACTGCGGAATTTAGTTTTAAAAAAACGTGGTAAAAATGCCTCACAGAGTACGGAATTAAAATCAAACAATGGCGCGTCTAACCGTCGAACACAGGGCAAATGGTTGAAATGGAGATTTCCAGGTGACGAATTTCTTTTTTGAAATCAACATTACATTTTGTTTCTATATTGTTATAGTGCGTAAAAAGACAAATTCAACGATATATAAATATATACATACATATACTGATAATATACCGCAGTGGAGAAAAACGAGTTACAAAATTCAAAAATTTTCAAAGTTGATGCGGGAGTATTTTCCGTTATTCGATCAATTTCAAATTTCGCACAGATTATTTTTTCATCCAGGGGCAGAATTCTAGGGAGTGTCGTGAAAACAAATCTGCGAAATAACTAATTGTAAGATCCACCCTAATGTATAGTGTGCGACGACTTTTAAAATAACCAAATCATTACAGCGTGTCTTTGCAATACAATTGATCGCCAGAAAACTCCGTAAAAGTCACGAAATTTCCAGTTATAAAGCAATAAAAACTCGACCGTACGTGCCAACGTTATTACCATCGTCGAACTCGAACCCGGATCGCCTACCTGCGTATAGTAATCTGATGCATTACCGTCGAATCTACGGAGGTGCCCTTTGTAGCTGCTGCTATGACTTGGGCTACAAGACATTCCAACAAATTTAGCGTTCAGAAACGCGGTTTCCAGAACACATAATATGAAGTCGTTGCACTGTCCAACAAAATCAAACTTTCTTCATGTTCAACAATTACTGTTGGATCATTCTTATAGAGTTTCTTCCGCTGATTCCGAATCTGTTCTTAATTTTTCCTCTAGACGCACAATTTTTGAGAAACATGATTTTGAAAAAAAACATTTTTCAACTTTAAACAAATATTGTGATGTTATTATGAAAGATATTGAATTGTTCTTTACAGCAAAAGATTCTGTAGACTTTCCCGAATACAGTGATATCCACTACTAATACATTATGAATGTTTAAACATGTTTAAACAGTCGTTAAAGATGGAGAGACACCACTTTTGTGCCATCTTTTGAGGATATTTTTCAGTTCATCTTAAAAAATAAGGGTCCAGCGTAAAATCGAACTATATCATGCGATAGAGCAGACATTTATCTTGAGAAACCACCCTTTGAAGTTTCGAACGTCGACGTTTTTTTCGAACCAGAAAGCAAAATATCTTCGCCCGACATGAGTTGCCGACAGTAGTGCTAGGGAAATTGATTTTGATTTTTTTAACACCGATACGATGTATAAAAAATTCTGAAAAAAATTATGGACAATTGTTTCAATAATATTCGACTACTGAATTTTTATAAAACTGGTATCTCTACAACTTCAATACGAAATATACATTTTCTTCGAATCTTTTAAGATTTTCAATTTTTTTAAACATGTTTGTATAATCGGAAAAATCTGAAAAGAATCTCAGTCATGTGTGCCATTAGATAGAATAATCATGAATTTTTTCGTAATTGTTTATTGAGCATGGTTTGACTAAAAGTCAATTTGTGTTTGGCTCTCGCTGGACCATCTTAACCGGCTATACCTTAAAAATCAACGAAAAAAATTATTTAAAAAATAGAAAACATATTTCAAGATGGACCATTAAACCCGGTTTTTAAACAAAATTTTAGTCCAAATTTCGCATCGATATCTTTTTTAGCATGCATTCGAAACTTCGGTAAAACATGAATTTCGAAGGAACGCATCGGTCGAATAGGCAGCTCACACGGACACACTACAGGTACGCTTGTGTGCGTTGCGCGTGCGCAGTAGAAGTAACGTAAGCCGATGGTACGTTAAAGTGGGGGGCCGAGCCGTGTGAGCCAGCGGAGGTACAAAACACGTCCCACTTTTATGGTGGTGTCAGTGCGTTGCAGCAGCTAGTGTGGATTGGTGTGGATAGTAGTGCCATCAGTGCGTCTAGTACTTCATCACTGCAGCTACGTCACTTTATGCGTGAGCGGCCATTTTTTCTTTGCATCTGGTAACTATGCGCAGCGCTTCCGAAAGCAGAAGTCCGTCTAGATCGCGATCCAGGAGTTCGTCCAGGTCGCGATCACGGTCTCCATCACGATCTCACTCGGCGTCTAGGTGAGTAGAGTTTTTTTCTTGTACATTTGTAAACTAACAAACCTTGTTTCGTAACCACCAATATGCATGTTTATTGTGTCTCATTGATGTTATTGAATTCATCGCAGTACCTAAAATAGACCTAACATCTGTATTAATTATGTATACGTATCGCTGCATTTGGGGAGAAGAGACTTGGGACGATACAAGGGCAGGAGGGGGAATCTCCTGCTAATCCTGATCTCGAACGTACACTTTCTTTCTTCGCCACGCAATGCTACAGACCTGAAGAGCGTGTGTACTTGACGTACATTTCTTCCCAGTCTCTTCTCTCCCATACGATTGAATCAATCTGTTTCTTAAGCCATTTAACATTTCTATTTTATTAAATCTTCAGCTCGGAGGATGGCAGAGGAGACGAGACAGAGGAAGCCAGGTCTGGAGATGAAGAAGTGGCGGAAGCAGAAGAAGGAGAAGAACCAGAAGTGGAGCCAGAAGAAGAACCAGAAGGTACAAACAATATTATTTGATACGCAAACAACACGAACATATTTAAACCTCTGATTCATGTATATTTAGGAGAAGATTTGGATGGGAGTAGTGAATACGACGAAGAGGAAGAGGAAGAAGACGATGATAGGCCTAGAAAGAAGAAGAAAAAAGATAAATACGGTGGTTTCATCATTGACGAAGCTGAAGTGGATGACGAAGTAGAGGATGACGACGAGTGGGAAGAAGGAGCCCAAGAAATTGGTATTGTGGGGAATGAAGTTGATGAGCTGGGTCCAACTGCTAGGGAAATTGAAGGAAGACGAAGAGGCACTAGTCTTTGGGAGTGAGTAATCATATCTACAAACATTGTAACATAACTTTTTCTTAAATTAATGTTTGTAATTTTCAACAGTTCTCAAAAAGAAGATGAAATAGAGGAATACTTAAGGAAGAAGTATGCAGATGAGTCTGTGGCGGCACGCCATTTCGGAGATGGAGGTGAAGAGATGAGCGATGAGATTACTCAGCAGACTTTACTACCAGGTGTAAAAGATCCTAATTTGTGGATGGTGAAATGCCGTATTGGAGAAGAGAAGGCAACTGTGCTTCTGCTTATGCGAAAGTTCATAACATACCAAACATCAAGTATGTGATGATTTATTATTATTGTATTTTTCATTAGAATTATAGTTACTATCACTAATATATTTTTATTAATTAGATGAACCGCTACAAATTAAATCGGTTGTTGCACCCGAAGGTGTGAAGGGTTACATTTACATAGAAGCTTATAAACAGCCACATGTAAAAGCCGCTATTGAAAATGTGGGAAATTTAAGAATGGGTATTTGGAAACAGCAAATGGTACCCATCAAGGAAATGACAGATGTGTTACGTGTTGTCAAAGAACAGACTGGCTTGAAAGCGAAGCAATGGGTTAGGCTGAAGAGGGGCATTTATAAAGATGATATAGCTCAAGTTGATTATGTTGATTTGGCACAGAATCAGGTTCACTTGAAACTATTACCTAGAATTGATTACACAAGGCCTCGCGGAGCTTTGAGAACAGCGCAAAGTGAATCCGAGGCACTTAAACGGAAGAAGAAGAGAAGACCAGCAGCAAAACCGTTTGATCCTGAAGCTATTCGAGCTATTGGTGGGGAAGTGACTAGTGACGGTGATTTCTTGATATTCGAGGGCAACAGATACAGCAGAAAGGGGTATGTTTCGATATAAACTATTGACTTGTTATGGTTATTGGAATAAAAATATGTATGTTTTAGATTTCTGTACAAAAACTTTACGACGAGCGCTATTATCGCAGAAGGTGTGAAACCAACTCTGTCCGAATTGGAAAGATTTGAAGAAGCTCCCGAAGGTGTTGAAATTGACTTAAGCGGAGGTCCAGTGTCTGGCAATAAAGAGGATACTGCTGTGACTCATTCCTTCAGTACTGGCGACAATGTGGAAGTGTGCGAGGGTGAATTGATCAACTTGCAAGGAAAGATCGTTTCGATAGACGGAAACATGATCATGGTGATGCCGAAACACGAAGAACTGAAAGAAGCATTAGAGTTTCAAGCGTCAGAATTGAGAAAGTACTTCACCATGGGGGATCACGTTAAAGTACGTACGCGAACGATGAATGATTATTAAAGAAAGTATAATACTAAACTATATCCTACCGACTGTTTACAGGTTGTTGCAGGAAGATACGAAGGCGATACAGGATTGATCGTTCGAGTAGAGCAAAACAGGGTGGTTTTATTTTCTGATCTGTCGATGCACGAGCTCGAGGTTCTTCCCAGAGATTTGCAACTCTGTTCCGACATGGCCACCGGCGTGGATAGCTTAGGTCAGTTCCAGTGGGGCGATTTAGTACAATTGGACGCTCAAACAGTCGGCGTAATCGTCCGCCTCGAGCGCGAGAATTTCCATGTCCTATCCATGCACGGAAAGGTAATAGAGGCTAGACCTCAAGGATTGACGAAACGTCGGGAGAACAGGAACGCGGTAGCATTGGACTCGCAGCAAAATACCATACAGAAGAAAGACATTGTGAAAGTGGTGGATGGCCTCCATGCTGGAAGAGGCGGCGAGATCAAACATTTATACAGAAGCTTCGCGTTTCTGCATTCGCGAATGTTCGTGGACAACGGTGGCATATTTGTTTGCAAAACGAGACATCTTCAACTTTCCGGGGGGAACAAGTCCAGCATAGGTTCTATGACACCGGTGACAGGATTCATGTCACCGAGAATCGCTTCACCGATGCATCCTAGCGGGTCAGTAGGATATTTATAATTTGTCTTTTATCCTTATACAGGGTAGTTAACTAAATGGATAAATTACTTTCACAGAGGTGGTTTCGAAAGAGGTGGCGGTGGTGGTGGAAGAGGCAGAAGCCGCGGAGGAGGAGTGCGCAGAGACAGAGAGCTAATAGGTACCACTATTAAAATAACTGGTGGACCGTACAAAGGAAACGTTGGAATTGTGAAGGATGCCACAGAGGCGACGGTACGCGTGGAGTTGCACTCCTCCTGCCAGACTATCTCTGTGAACAGGTCGCATATCGCGAATGTCAGTGTGCCGACCAAAGAGGGTGGCTTCAGCAGCTACAACAGAACACCAGCCTACGTTGCCGGTAGTCAGACTCCGATGTATGCCAGAGATGGGTCGAAGACGCCTATGCATGGTTCGCAGACTCCTATGTACGAGAGTAAGTACCTTCAAAGTATAAAATTTCTATTCAAAATGTGAATAGAGCGGTGAATGCTAATTACACGAATCCCAAATTTACAGATGGCTCCCGTACACCTCATTATGGCTCGATGACACCGTCGCACGACGGTTCGCGCACACCAGGACAATCGGGTGCCTGGGACCCGGCGGTCACTAACACCCCCGCAAGAACAAACGACTTTGACGGTTATAGCATGGAGGAGGGTGGATCTCCAGGTTACGCCCCGGGTTACCCTTCTACTGGTGGTCCGTTTACACCGCAAACACCTGGTACAATGTATGGGTCAGAGCAGAGTTTCAGCTCGTACCAACCGAGTCCTAGTCCAGCTGGCAGTGCGACAGCTAGTCCTAGTCCTGCAGGCTACGTTGCTACTCCATCACCTAGTGGTACCGGTTATACTACCAGCCCACACGGAGCCTTTGCTACTCCTTCACCGATGGGCTATAGTCCTATGACACCTGGTAGGTGGTGCTTAACAAGTTTCATTGTTTTTTCTTCCGTTGGAGAAAATGTTTCTAATGTTATTTCCTCGCAGGAGTTGCAGGCAGCCCTTACAATCCACAAACACCAGGTGCTGGCCTAGATACTGGTGTCGGATCTGGCATCATAGGAGGAACCGAATGGCACACTACAGACATTGAAGTTAGAATTCGAGATACTCATCAGGATCCTGCGCTGGCTGGCCAACAGGGTGTTATTCGAGGAATATCCGTAAGTAGTGGCATTTCTTCAGTCGTATTTTAAAGAAAACATTTGAATCAATTTATAAAAATATGTTTTTAATATTATTCAATAATATTCATGTCCTTGGTTTATCAGCAAAATTACCTGCCTATTTAAAATACGACAGAACTTTCCTTCCAACCTAATATATGTGTTTCTTACAAATAATGAATAACAAAAAATGATGAAAGGGGAATATAGTAATGGTAGTGGAAGCGACCTTGAGCAGTTAAAAGAATTTATGAATTTGTTTACAGGGTGGCATGTGCTCCGTCTTCTTACCAGTCGAAGACAGAGTCGTGAACCTAGTCTGCGAAGAATTGGAGCCTGTGGTACCCTCGCGAGGTGACAGGGTCAAGGTGATCATAGGCGAAGACAGAGAAGCTGTTGGCACCCTACTTTCCATAGACAACCAAGAGGGCGTGGTGAAAATGAGCAAGGAAGAAGTGAAGATGTTGCACCTGCGATTTTTATGTAAAATGAAACCCGCGAACTCGTAATTGTCCATTCCAAAAATAGAACAGCGAAGACAATTATTACCGACGAATAGGGGCAATTTATTCGTTTAACCATCATCTTTTTCTTTCTCCCCCGCGGTATATCGCACTTTATGTTCACGTAACATACGACATATATGTAAAATAAACACACACTATTATTATTGTAAAAATTAGCGAACTCGTTTCTGCAGTGATTTTAAGAGTTCTATAAGAGCAATAAAGCTTATAAATTGTTTTATACAAAACAAAAAATATATCGCCTGTTTGATTTGATCGACAATCGATCATTGCCGCATCGAACTGAAATCAGTCGCGTAACAAACGCGAGAGTGTTACTGGCGAGATAATGATCTGGAAATATTTAAACGAGAAGCGTAAATATTCCCGGAATCTGCAAGGAAAAATCGCATTACTCCGGATTTCATCAACTGGAGTATGAGATTATGCTTCCCACGGCTGCTTCTGTTGTTTGCGGCATCTATCCTCATTGAGATAGACAGGTACGCGATCAGGATCACGATCCAAACCTCTCTGTCTCATTTATCGAACATTTATTATACATTTAAAAAAGAATAAGCCGGACGCCTATGTAGTTTCAAAAAAAGAAATAGAATATTACCGAAGTATGCATTACATTGTGATAGGGTAATGGGTGATAACAATTTAAAGCATGAACAAAATGTCGGCACGGCGCTATTCGAGAAAACCGACGCCGGTAAGCAGTGCTGGACCTCGGAGGAGTTTATTTTGTTACATAGCAGACGGTTGTTTCAAGATTTACTGCCAAAGGTAATTCGAATCCCTAACTGTGCTTCCTTAACCAACAAATTTATTTTGTTCAAACATATATAAACATATTTTGAATTTAATTTATTCCAATACAAGTAACACTTTATAGTTTCATTATATTAACCCTTTGCACTCGGAGCTATTGTAACTCGAAAATGAAACATTTCTCCCGACCTAGAATATTTCCATTCTCAGACACCAACATATCTAATAATGTAAACAATATTTTAAATAATGGTATGGTACAGCAATTTCTAGTGGCGCTTCAGAGTTACCACTCGAGTGCTAAGGGTTAAAAGAGAGTTGAACACCAGGGTATAATAAATTCGTTTCTTTTACGACTCCCTACATTTGTAACACTTAACCCTTTCCACTCGAAGGCGCCATTAATAATTCTTGTACCATGATTCAAAATATTTGTTGCATTATTAAATTTGTATTCAATAAATTACTGAACGTATTTAATATGTTGATAAACTACTGAAAATATTTTACGAGGTATTATACCAGTTTTTTACATCGATAAAATTAAGAAAATCATATAAAATGGAAATATTTCAGGCCGGAAGTTTTCGAATTAGGATAGCTCCGAGTGCAAAGGGTTAGGCTAGTTATTAAGAGCTATTGCAATGGACTTAAAGAAGACAATGCACAGGTTAACGTTCTGAATTACGAGGACGATCGGTACATCGCTCTGCTGATGGATTACTTTCACATTTGTTTGGAGAGCGTGCGCAAGCTGTCGATCGGGAAAACGAAACACCTGATGCTGAAAGCCCTGGCTGATACTATGGGAGGCTACTTGCAAGTTTATATCCTGCCCCTTACCAGACACTCCTATTACGCCGGGAACATAAAGTATCGGAACGCGAGGAAGCTCTTCGAGCTGTACGAGGAGCTGAAGCTTTTCCTAAGAACGAACGGAGCCGGCTGGCTCAAGCCCTCCGTGGAAAAACCGCAGATGAAAATTCTGCCGATCGTCGTTACGCAGCCGAAAACGTCTTCTGCGTGCGAGGGCATCATCATCTCATCCTCGTGTAAGATTATCGAGTAACACTCGCCGAAACATAAGGGTTCTTTTCCTTTTTCTTAACGTTAAACGAAAACTGAAATATATTTGTTTCATTTGAACCGCAGCTAACAATAAAAATCGGGAGATCCATCATTCAGCGTTCAAAAAGACGAAGAGGCACGCGTCGAAGCGCAAATCATCCAAAAACATCAAACGAGGTAAGTTCCATTAGCAAGATAATGGCAAAAGAAGATTGTAATTTTTGATAAATTCATTTTTCATTTTAATTTGAGAAGGACCTGCAAAGAGAGAAGAATCGATTGCCATTCCCCTTCCCTTTTTGGACGACGATGCCGAGCCAAACAGGTATCGAATATTCAAACGATTTTCAAGAGCGATTAGGATTGAAATCGAATTTCTGTTTAGTATCGCGTTACCGTTCAAGAAGAATAGTCTGCAGTCGTTGTGCACTGAACAGTCGGCGTTCGTGCTGGTGAAGTACTATGTAGCGAGCGTGAAGTGCATCGAGTCGAAATCGACCACGAAAACAAAGCTGAAAACGTTCAACCAGGAATTTTTCAATTGGCTGCAGCAATCCGTACGTTGTGAGTCGCTGTGATCGAAAGTGGCAATTTTCATTCTATAGTCGCGATCCAATCATTTCAGACTTTCAAACTAAGAGACTTAATTCCAAAATCAAGACAATTCTTTCAACCCAGATCATTTTTATTCTATGTAATCTTTTTTACATTGTGCCCATCAAATTGAACCTGTTTTCTCATAGAACAGTTGAGCTTCTTACGATTTATGGAATACAGACGAATTTAAATAATATTAAAACTATTTTGAGTCTGCTTTCAGGAAGGGCACTTGGGCGCTTGCTTAAAGAAAATGCAAGAAATTGATCTTTTAATAACTGACCAATTATCGTTATAGGTAGAGCCGCACCTGGATGACGAGAAATGGTACCCAGGCTTCGGAGGCGTCCTGAGGGTGATTTCTACGCTGAAGGAATCAGGTACAGTGTCCTTTCTTTAATGAACAATTTTCCGAGCGTTTGCCGACGTGGTTTTTCCCGTCTCAGGAGTGGAAACCGGTCCTGGGGCGATCAGAAAAAGCGCTGCCTATCAGACGATGGCCCAAACGGGAGATCAACCAACTGTCGAGTCGGAGGGAGTCGAGCCACCGCTTTATAAAGGTGACGGAAGAAAGCAGTGCTCATCTGCTCGAATTTTCCATCGATCTTCTTTATAATATTCTCATGATGTCTTATTGCGAATATAGACGGGAACATCGGGATCATGTTAGGCACCACAGAACTGATATCGATTGCTGTAGTGAGCGCGCTGCTGGTGTGGTTGCTGGTCGGTCTGAGCCTGGTGTGCTACAGATATCTCACGAAACACTCGGAAGAGTGCAGTCCCTGCAAGCCACAGAAGCCACCGTAGGTTTTGTTTCAGTATTCCGATATAATTGCGACAGTTCTCAACAGAAATGAATAACACATTTTTTGTATTTCAGCGTTGATATTTTATATAAAAATAAAGTACATTGTCAGAATGAAACTTGCATACCGCAAGCACCACGGCAACGTTTGATCGACAAATTGAGGGAGTTCTGGAGAAGAAAATTAGGCAAATGTCGTGGCTCTTGCAATGATGGTTTCACCGATGAGGAAACATGTTTAGCAGCTATAAGTTATACTAGTAAAGACACGATTGATGTTTGCAACAGTGGCAGAAGTTACCAGTAAGTATTAGTGCCTTCTGGCATTGCAGATTAACAGTTTCTTTCTTCTTTTAATATTTAATTGTCTTTGTTATCACAGGAAGAAAAAGTACTCCAAATCAGTGTCAGCGAACTTATCAAGTTACCGGAAAGAACGCGTGCTAACCAAAGTATGTGACTGTAAATTCTTAATATTTGTTTTAATCGTAATATTTGTTTGATTTTCCAATTTCCAGAATATATGCTACAGCTCCGATGGCTCGTTAACTACCAACACCGAGAGCCCTGGCAAACCGAGATAATGAAAGTCTTGCTTAGTGCGTAAATAAATAAAAATTCATCAGCCGCAACTGGATCAAATCTGTTCAGCGATGGTGGCAAATGGAAAAAATATTTCGGAGTGTGAAAGGGTCACGGTTCCCGGCGATCTCGCAACCGAGGGCCTCGGCCTGGTGCTCCTTTCAATCAAAGTGGCACCTCGGGCCGTGGAAGCTCGTGTCGCGAGGTGTCGCCGTCAGGCGTTTTAATTTTATTACACCTGTGTTCGACAGGGGGTCGGCTCGCAGTCGATTGCACTTCGTTATGCCGTCCGCGTACGTGCCGACTGCATTCAATGAATGCACGCTCCGGCACGGAGCACGGTAGAGCCACGCGCAGCAACTTGTTGCAAGCGGGCCGCGGAGCCGAATGTCGGCGTCGTCGCGCGGACTCCGCGCCGCGGAGTTTATCAGCGATTCGGCGAATCGTACAGCGGCGCCATCTGCATTGTTGAAGATTGCCTGGCAGGCAGGCACCCGCGAGACTCGAGCAGTGTCGCGCGATACGTTGAACGACGAGGGTGTTTTGCAACGTCCCTTAACGCGTCGGTGGTGACACGCGTGCTATCACGATCGTCCCTCATTCATCCCTAATCTACACAAACAGCCTGGAACAACTCTGAATCGTGACCTCGATTCCAGCAATGTATCATTAAACAATTCGATCCTACCTTCCGAATTGTTGATGACTGCTTCGAACACGTGTCGATGCACCCTGTATTCCTTTACCAGTGATCACGATTCCAAGTGACGTACATTGCGCAGTGAACGAGACTGTTCGATTCTCCCGCGCTCCGTTTTCGAAATGAAAATCGGAACTCTGACAGCTTCGATCTCGGGAGAATAGATCCGTAGAAGTTTGAGGATGTTTTAAGATTGTTCGATTTGTAGTGTCAGTGTGCGATTCTTGTTTGTAGAGTAGATCGAAAGGTGAGGAAAGTGCGGGAATGCGGCGCAGTTGACTCGCTCTTGAATTAGTTCGTGCCACGACTAATTCAAGTCGTCCGGGACTAATTTCGATCACCGAACGATGCCCGGTGCGGGCAGATTCTCGGCTTGTGTTTCGCGCGTCCGCGATTGATTCTGTGCTGTGCAGTTCGCAAAGGACACACAATGGGACTACGAAACCACGGGAAACTGTGCCTGCTGCTCGCCGTGACGATCGTTGCTGTCGTAAAAGGTAGGATTCTGTTGCGCTATTATTTTCTTTTTAAATCACAGAGAAATTGTTCCTCGGGAGAAAACAATTGTGGAAGATTTTGCGGTTGCAAAGCCACTCTATTTATAATTTGGAGTAATTCCCTTTCACACCCAGTGAAAGATCGCATTTAGCGAAAGGAAATCAAATATTGTATAGAATGTAAAAAGAAAGAAATCGGTGTAATTCAATTTCTCAATTTTTAATAGGGATGGGTGGGTAACTGAAAATTTGTGATACTTGGGTACCTGAAAATTTCCCACCGAAAAATGCCTACCTCTAATTCTTAAACCTTCGCACTTGGAGCTGCTTTAACTCGAAAATTAAATATTTCTTCCTACTTAGAATGTTTCCATTCTCTAATATGTCTAGTAATTGATTAGATACCAACAATTTGATAATGGAAACAATATTGTGAATGATGGTACAGCAATTTTTAGTGGCGCCTCAAAATCGCCACTCGAGTGCTATGGGTTAATAACTAACCTTTAACGATTTGCGAAAGCCATTTCCCGATTAATTAACAACCGGCCAGCGAGCGTAAACAAGACCATCCCCCCGTAAAACGGCGATCATAAGTGATCGATGGGATCGTGACTGACCGCAGCCGGCGTAGTCCGTTCGAAAGGAACAAAGCGTCGCTTTTATTATGTTTATTATTTTTATCTGTAATGAAATGAAAGTTGCGGTTCGGCAGCGGGGGGAAAAAATACGTGTGGAACACGACGTCTGAAAGGCATTCTCTTCTCACTCACGGTGATTGTGCCTTTTTCCATGGGGACCGTGAAAGGTTATGTTTACATTGGAACGGTGATACATGCAAAGAGACGGCAGAAGCAGTAAGGAGGAGACTCCAAAACACATATTTATACAGGCTGCATTTGTGTCGCGGCGAACACAATGCAGCCCGGTCTCCATTGTTTCCCGCGGTCCATTCTGAACGGGCTGGACGCGTTATTCGTTTTCAGAACCAGCGTGACCCGAGATCTTTTTTCGAACACTCTATTCCGTCTTTGAACTTCTGAAAGGGACGACAGTATGTATTTTTGTTTTCTCTTTCCCTTTGCCTTCTTAGTTGTTCCTTTTGTAAAAAAAACTTTTGTGAAAGTTCTGTCTTGTTCGAAATATGCAACAAATGATATCATTGAATAATAGTAAACATATTTTGATAAATTGATTCAAATGTTTTCTTTAACATACGACAGAACTTCCCCTCCAACCTAATATAAAAAAGGAATTGAACCGTCTTTTAAGATATAAAAGAAAACCAAATTTTTCAAAAATAAACGAAAGGAACCAAAAATTTCTTTGGAAAGAATGCACAAAGAAATGAAAAGCTTTACAGGACTTTTTAACGATAGCTCCAGATTTCAAAGGAGAAACATCTCTTTATAAACTCGTGGCAGCGTTTGAATACAAATTTCGAGCGCGGTATAACGCGTTTCCGATGGAATTGAATTATGCGCGGCGGTCGCGCCGGCAGAAACGAATAATGTTTACATCAAAAATGATATTTACGTTGAAAATAAACAGCGCGACGTGCTTGGAAACGCGAATCGCCGTATGGACGGTTTTCCACGTGGAAAAAAAAATAAACGGTGGAGGAGGAATCGGGGTAGAGGCTGGGCCGAAATTCGAATGGAAAAATGTCGAGATGGAGTTCATTCCGCGATCGCCGTCGTTTCGAATCCCATTCCGGGGGCCGATCTCATTCTGGACACGCGTGATCCGGATTAGAAATCTCTAGTTTCCCTGTTCCAGATTACTCGGTTCGTTTCGCCGCATGCAAAAATGGGGATCGAATATGAAAGGGAGGAGAGTCCTCCGGAAACACGCAGTTGGTAACATTTTTTCCAGGTTCCCGAACCATTTTCCGCGGGAAATTTCTACTTGACGCGTCTACCTTTTGAAATATTTTCATTTCAAATTCTGCGCGGAAAAAGTCCCTTTCACATATTTGCTCGAATCTCATTTTTTTCGCAATACCTTACCAATCAAAAAATAGATGGATAAAATCTGCAGAAAATAAAATGGTCTCGCATATCTGTCGACGTTAAGTCGTGAACTTATCTTAAGAAGTGCAGTGGTCCGATAATCTTCGCTAATTTCGCAAAAGAATTTATTGGTCCGCCGTTCTCGGCGAAAGCGAGAGCATAATCGTTACGAACAATTAAACTATTCCGGAAAAAAGAGAAGCGAGACCCTGGCGAACGCGAAAGGGTAATTAAAAGTGGCGCCATTAATTCGCCTTACGGTGGCCCCGGCTACGCTCGAAATTGTTTACAAACTAAAGCACACGCCGAGGCTCTGGTTTTAAATGTTCGCAATTACGGCGGCTACCTGCCTGCTCGAAATTAGGAAACTAGCGCGACAAACGGGTAATAAATATAAACGGGAATCGATCTCTCGACGAAGGGGAGTCTCCGAGAGGAAAAAAATTGGAAATCGACGAAACGGGGCTGTGATGAGCGGAGAACCCACTCGAATTTTCATGAAGTTTGCCTTTGATGAGCTATTCACTGCCCGAGTTTCGGTATGTTTGAACTCGGTGCCCGAAAAAAATTAATATTCCGGGAGAACGCCGGAAGAAACGGTTCGAATGTAATTCGATAGGAAACTTCGTCCTGTCAAAATGGTAATTTTCCCAAGCACATAGAAGACTGCACCCCTCGTCTCCAACTTATTGGATTTTTCAGTGCCATTTCAGACGGCTGTTTCATTTTATATTCATTAATAAACTACCGAATTGTCGTTTATAATATTAGGCTGTGAAATGTCCAATTTTAGAATATGACAGACTTCAACTTTAATAAACAGTGCGTCCCACAAATTTCTTTAGTCTCTTGTAGCTGATCCGTGTAACCCAGGTTCATCTTGGACCTACATTCCGCTTTATAAACATTCAACAAGTGGCAACAGGTCCATTGACTGCTGGAACTTCTCAGTTTCCGAGTGTTCCTTTTAAAATCGATCGAACTGTATAAGTATTTTCCCTCTGACCGAGAACGAGGCGAACTTCGCTGTTTAGTTTGCCGAATTAAACGAGATTCTTTCGAAGTGCTCGCCCCGTGCGAGAGAGCTCGATCGTTCATTCGGGCGTTCCGATAGAATTCGCGATATCGTGATTTACATCTGTAAACAGCCGGAATCTGTCCGCTGTAGACGTGCTCTGATTTGTCCCCGCTATTCGCTAATAACTGCTCGACAAAGCTGCGGAGAACATTTTCGCAAAGGGAAGATTTACTTCAAATGACTTCAACATTTTTTTATCACTCTATGTGCAAATAAATGCACGAAATGATCACAAACACCTCGTTCGTGCCCAAACGAATAAAGCCTTGGCACTTTTGTTAAATAATTAAATTTGAGCAGGCGACAAAGAATCGCAACAGCAGTGTAACAACAGCATCCGAGAGACGTTCGCAAGCGTGAGCCCTCACGAATCTTGGGTACACAGCTTTCGAGGTACGCAGGTGCAATTGGCGCAGTTCTGCAACCGTGTTCCCTCCCCCGGAATAAACAAGAAATACGATCCGACCGGCTGTCCCTATGTAATGTGACGTTCGCGCCGTTGAAAAATGAAATATCGTCTTAGACCGCTGGTTTCAGATCTTTAGCTGCGAAACAGCAATCCGCAAAAGCTTTCGCGATAATTCACCGGGAACAATCCGAGCAGGCCAAGTAAGTTTGCTATTCAGAACAATCGACAGAGAAGGAGAGCGATTTTATTGGCAATAAAACGGCACGGTTCTCGGTCCAGCGGGTAGATAACGGGCGACCGTAAATAATCGTCCGGTCGATCGACGAAAAGTTATCGATCATTAAGATCGACCAGGCCTGCCCGTCCACTTTGAAATGCTCAGGCCGGAATTACTAATCCACCGGCACCGATGAGGGATAAACGCCAGCGCAAGCATGTAACTACCTGTCTCGCGATTTGCTACCTTCCCCGACGTTTACTGCCACGTTCACGGCTGCGTTTTACGATCGCAAAAAGCGCGGATACTTCTCATTACGTCTTTCTCGAGCAACTCGTAACGCTCAGCACACGATTCCATCGTTGCACAAGGAGACGGCGGTCGACTTTTCTATAAAATAGAAGCCAAAAAGAAAAGACACATAGAGCGTCCTAACAGTCCACTTGATTAAGTATTTTTTTATCTATCTTTTAGGATTCTTTTTTATTATTAAACAGAATGCGCTATCAGCGCGAAACTTTGCAGATTTATTTATACACGTGTACACCACATTCATGAATTTTCATAGACCTTTATCATGAAAACCGCGACAATTATTCACGGAGGAAGCAGACCGGATAAAAAATTCCTCTCGGATGACTTTCCACCATAATCGCTGTCCAAATCGTTGGCGTTGATTAACTCTAAAATCCTGAAAAATGCAAAAAAATTACTTTCAAAGATTCTGAAGATAAGGAAAGACATTATCCGTGCAGTGTACGAATAAACATTATTTCGAGCTTTTCATTGTGAAGAATGACTGGCCGTAGTTATCGCGCGAGCCATGCGAGAGGAATTTTTTCAGCCGGTCTGCTTCCTCGATGAGTAATTACTGCAGTTTTAACGATAACGTGTACAAGTTTATAAATGTATCGCGTTGGCCAGCAATCCCCACCAGCCAGTATTTTCTATCGTGTTGTTCTAGTAATTATAATTATATTTTATGAATAAGAAAAAAATACACGAAAGAGCAGAGAAGAAGTATATCGGTGAAACACGTGTTAACGTGAAACGAACAAATCGCATGTGTCGGAAAGAGTAGAGCAAAGAGTGCAGCAGGAAACGTTCAAGCAAAAGTCACAGAACTGACCTAACTTTCCCACCCGCATTAAAACTGCAAGAACCGAGATCGACCGTGTCTATGGTATTAAATAACCGGTCGGAACTCGCGAGTAAATATTCATTGTAAAATCATTTCACGGTGTTCCCGTTTAACAAACGAGAGCGCATGCGGAATAGAGCGATGCATCCGTGCGCGGCGCGGTGCAGTGAGACCGTCGAATATGAAACGCATGAACAAACAGAAAAACAGGAAGCGTCGAAGCATACACTCGGCTTGCATAATTCACCGAAGTTCCCTCAAACTTTGTCATCGCGCACGTCTGTATCGATCGTTTCCCATCATAGCCGGTATATAAATATTTCCGCATGATGAGATGCGCCTACGCTCTGTCGTTTCGATGATCGACGAGGTGGTGGATTATGCATTCGAAACTACGAGCATTACAGTAGGACTCCGGCGTGTGTAGGGCTCGATGCACATCAAATAGACTACGATGTTATAACGTCGGCGGGGGAAGTTGAAATTAACTCTACAAATTGTATTAGAGCGAATCTGCCGGGCCATTGATCACGCCGGAAGGATCCATTTTTGATTCGCCCGAACAGCCTACCATCGATACGCTCAAACATTCATTCCGGAACTCTTCGACGATCAATCTCCATTCCCCGGAAAATATTACCCGATGTAGAGTTTAATTAATTTTTAGTGTGTGTATTTGGAACAGAAAATCCATTTTTAATATTGAAATTTAAAGTCGATCTTCGATTACTCGCGCTCCACTTTCCACATAAATGGTTACACGGAACTTTACATCGCTCGTTTATGCTTGAAACACTAAATTCGATAAATTTATCATTTCCACGATTTTACCGCCCTCTCTTGTAGGCGAGTAGCCTGTTTTAATGACACACGAATTAACTTCCCCAAGAAAATGACAGACATTTCTGCCGATTTCGAGTTGATTCGGCGAGGTAATTGAAAAACGGGAACGGTCAATCGAGAACAAAACGCGCAGAAAACAACGTTATTGATCGATTTCGGAAATGTATTCCAGGTCGGGCCTTTGATTCCGCGAAATCTATTTATTATATTTTCAATTTAATGATCGCCCGTCATCGTCGTTCGGGTCGCCATTATTCCGGCATAAAAGCTGAAGCTGGTTCGAAATTCTGATCCCCGGGTCGGTGGTCCCCGGTGGGTACAATTTCCCGGTATTCATTATTCCTTTTCAAATAATCCACTTATACGTGTTCCAACGCGCGAAATCAGCTCGCTTTCCCCTTCCCATCCCCGCGTGTGCTGCTCCGACTCGCAACAAAAATAATGAAGCAGCCACGGGGCAGGATTTATTATTCGAAATATCATCTTTTACTTCGTGTTTCGTGTGATTTATGCCCCGACTATGGGCCGGCGCGAGAATAAAGGGGAAAAATGGTGAGTTAGAGTCACCATCCGACGTTGGCGGGTGGTTCGGGGGTGGTCGAGGGCGCAGGGAAAGTTGGAGGGGGGTGGGAAAGCGAGCGGCGGGGTTGAAAGAGAGCGAGTCCGAGGAAAGTCAATGGCCGGCGAGTGAGGGCGTATAAATCTGAAACTTAAATTTAGATCGCCTCTAGAGTCGTGCCTTTTTCTACAAGCGGCGTCCTATCGCGAAAGAACTCGTCAGCCAGTGCTGCCACCAACTCGACAGTATGCTAACCATTTTAACCCTTATTTTCTTGACCATGTGTTAAGAAGAATTCTAAATGTGGCACAATTCTTTTTTTATATGTGGAAAAATTTGTGTGGCACATTATTCAGCGAACTAATCCTCCTAACCACTAAAAAGTATTCGAGTCGTTTCTAATTTTTAAAAAATTACTCCCTTCCGAAGGGGATTCGAATATTAATGGCAGTCGGTATACATATATTCATATCTGACGACCAATATTTTATATTTTGTGAAGGGAAATTAATTTCACATTTTCCGCTGAAGCCGCGACGCGTGCTGTTACGTCTAGCATGTTAATGAGATTTTTTCGTTGAATTTTTTTAATCTTTCATTAGGGAGCGTATGGGAGATTCGTTAAAATATTGCAACTGCGACGATCGTTAACGATGGTAGCGAATATGTTGGGGAATGTTAGGCGAATATTTGGTAAAATTTCTGAAAAATAACATTAAAAAGAAATTGGTCCGTGCGGGGATTTAATAAATTTTGAATAAAAAGAATTCCTCGTTAAAATTTCATTCTTATTTTCTTTACTGTGCTAAAATTTACATCTATAATTTAACGGTAGAAAAATGTAAATTTCAAGAATCAACCAAAGATATATAGTGTATATTGCAAATATCAAAAAAAGAAAATTAAAAATTTCTCAGTTTCTCCATTTAGTACTCAAGAAGCTGTCCAAAGGTTAGAACTTTTACAAGTCCCGAGTATCACTTTGATCTGGCGACGTTGATACAGTCCGGCCCCTGAAGTTTCATAATTAGAAAGTTTATCAAGCCGGGAGAGAACTGCTGCGAAAAATGTGCACGTCTGGCGTCGGTGTTTCTCCATTGGCAGTCTTAATAACGTTCCGACATTATTAATTCGATAAATATAAAACGAAATATACAAGTTTCACAGCTGAGGTAAAGAAAGTGTAAATTCGAAAAATGTGTAAATAAAACAATATTCTGTGTATATGTTCTTTTCATACCATGGACGGTTTGAGAGTGACCCATCGGATAGGTAAACAATTGAAAAAGTTGAGGTTGGCTCGTGTTTTGTTGAAAATACCAGCGGCGGGCCGCGAACTTTATTGGTTCGGAGGTTGCGTGCTCGTGCTGGGAAAGTTACAAACGACTGTAAGAAGGGATCAGAATTAGCAGGAAGAGAAAGAGAGAGAGAGAGAGAGAGAGAGAGAGAGAGAGAAAGAACTCTCGTCGAATACCTCGGTCAACAGGTTACTAAAAGAGGGATAAAGGGCGCATCCTACAAATTTAACTCCGGGCCCGCCGCCGGCCGAACGAAACGAATACAACTCGCCGCGTGTTACTGTTATTTCTGGCGACAGTTTTTAACTAGCGCAATCTGCGAATAAAGCGCCCCTTGCTGCTCGCGCCGAGAGCACCGGGCTCAACATCTGCGAGTCATTTTCCGTCGTTATTTCCACCAGGGCTTCGCCGAATCCACCCTTCTTCTTATTCTGCCGCCTTCATTCAAACCGAACTGCCTGTATACTCGGTTTTCATTTATCTATAAAAAAGTTTTTCCGCCCGTTTCATTTCTGTCAACCCCTCTAATTCAACGTTGCGAAACGCTATTCCCTTTTAGGGGTTGTATCGCGAACGCTCAAGATTTCAACGATCGTGCGTGGGTTAAAAACGATTTTTATCATTTAAACTATCATATAAATCTCTATTAAACAAAGGAGCGGTGGCTCCTGGGAGCACGGTCGCGTTTGCGAAAACTCGGCGCTTCCTATCAACATTTCGCAGCTTTAAATCATATGGTATTCATTATATCCCCGGGGTGAGCGTAACGCCGTGTTTCCGAGGGAATTATGTTCGAATTGACCAGGCTCGGTATTAATTATAACTGTACGAAATAGTATACGTATCGCCGGGTGGAGTGGGAACAGTTTGCTTTCCCGACAAGGATTCCGCGCGTGTTTGAATTTATTTCGGAGTGACGTTGAAACGCGATTACTCTGGGAAGTCGGAGCACGCAAAACTCGACCACCGCGAAACGTCAACTTTCTGTTCGTATGTCAAAGTTAAACGGGGGAGAAAGCGTGATGGACAATACCGAGAGCGTTCCCGTAGTTTGCATTCGAAAAACGAAAGCCCGGCGACGCCATCGGTTTTCGAACGGTCCGATTTTCGATTAAACGATTGCCGATAAAACGCCCGGCGCTCAGCGTAGATCCAATTGCCTCGGAACAGCTGTGCTTAAAAAATTTGCCTAACAATGGTAACTACACTGCGGATTTTATGCATTTGCGATGAAAACGAGTAGGTTCCGTTTAAAACATTAAAAACATTTAATACATATATACAATAATTTCAATGTCGCTCCGGTTTGTTGCAATTCAGGAGGAAAACTTTCATTTTGTATAAAAATCCGCTGTCTAATGTGATTATAATATCCAAGATGTATTTAGAGAGTAAGCCTTACTTCGAAATTTTGATAAAATTAAATGAAAAAAGCCAGAAACTCACTTTCACGCAGTGAATATATTTTTTGCCGATATGTCTGTAGTATTTTAATTGATAATTTGTTCCAAGATCTGTTCGTCGAAATGCAGCAAGGTCTGTCAGGAGGAGCACAGGTGATCAGGGGCAAGGCATCCCTAATCGCTCGAACGCATTATTCGGCAGCGATGTACGCAGCAGTACGCACCCGTGTAGCTAATGTAGTTTCGGCTAAGTACCCGTCGGCTCTGTATCATGTTTCATAGCGAATTTACGCAGCGCGCAAATTTAATAGTAACCGTGCGTGCGCATCAATTACGATTATTCGACGCGACATTATATGTATAGGACTATCGATCCTGCGTGCCCTTCGCGCGCAGTTTCGCGGTTTCCCGGGACGATATATAATAACGGCCGGAACACGTCGAATTGGGAGGATATTACTAACGATTTTAATTAATTCCACGATACACCACCGGCAAACAGAGGGAGAGGGATAGAGAGGATAGGATCCATCCCTTGCGAAACGATAGCCCTAGTCTTGCCCGGGGCCAACGGAGCCCATCTTCCATCCGCGCTGATTGTGCCCGATGTCTGCCTTTCTCGCTTTTGTCTTCGATATCGAGCCCCACGGAACGCTAGAATGGTGGAGATTGATCGATAAGGGACACACCGTAATTATGAAAGGATGAGGATCGAGTTTCGACTGATACTTATTTTCACACACTCCATTTTACCGAAGTTTCCTTGAGCCGTTGCTTCTTCTAGCGCGACTGAGACCAGCTGGTCAACATTTTTTGTAAACATTTTTTAATGGAAAACAATGGTAAACATTTTTTAATGGAAAATTATAGGATTCCAATTCACTCTTTCAAAATTTTTATGGCATGGTGCGGTGTTGTCGAGGTAATAGAAAATAATTTTCTCTCCGCGGAGAAATATTGTATAGTGAAATTTTTCTAGAAAACTATAGATAGATCCGCTATAACAATTGATGAGATTTTCAAATGATAGTTCATACATGGTAATGCGAATTCACGCAATGACACAGCAAACATTCGCATTACAACGATAATGGGCACGTACAAGTTTCACCAACAGTGTCGAACAACAAAGAATCGATCAAATCCAATAATTGCCTCTCCATTGTTACCGAGCGTAATCGCATAACTATTTTGTCAAGTATTAACGCATTTTGCCGTAGTCGACTAATGATCATCGACATCGCCACCGCCACGGGAATTATACGTATACCGCGTAACATTCCTTCAATGAAGTAACAATGATTATTTTAATTCCCATTAGAACATTAATTAATTTCCGGGAATGGCGTGTTTCGAAACTAAAGGGGGAAACTTTGAAATTTTGGTAGAATGTCATTAACAGAATGTTGGTGTTACGTTTCCAAAGCGTGTATGAGAAACACAATGCGATGGTAGTACCGTAATTAGTGAAGTTTTTGCTTCGCTTTTAATTTAATAAATCCCTCAATGGATGAAACAAATTTTCCCCGTTGGTTTTGACAGAATCATTTATACGAGAAAGTGGGGAGGGGGGGGGCATGAATTTCGGCCCGAGTCTATTAATTAGCGAGAAAGAAAAACAAACTGTTTACGGAAGTGCGTATCGATTAGTTTTAAGTTACAAAAAGCGCTCGGCATACGAGCCCCGGCCATAATACGAACGGCAATCTCTATTCACAGGAAATGAAGCTGCATCAGAAATTACTTTGAAGCTCATCCCGTTCAATTACTTCCGAATTACTGCGTTCCATATCAAGTAATATGCTGTTCGAATAGGAACGGAGAAAGAAGAATAATTAGTTCTCTCTCTCTCTCTCTCTCTCTCTCTCTCTCTCTCTCTCTCTCTCTCTTTCTGTGTGTGCACCAACCTCGCAGAAAAATAATTTGAAAATGAATGGGAGAAACTGTTCGTGAAGATTGTTTTTTTTTAGAGAAGAATATGTTTGCTCGTGTCGAAACGGGTAATTTAATAATTTATTTGGATGCGCAGTTTAATTATTTCTCCAATTTCGGCAGCGCGTAATGAAGACTTCAATTTGTTCAGAAATTATTAATTAGCACGGACAGCGGCCGAATGTTTCTGTTTGCCTTTCTGCTGTCAAAAATTCATCTGCTCCGGGAATTGTTCATTTCATGTTGATTTCGCTGCACCATACTTTGACTGGTTCTGTTCGGTAATTATAATTCAACTTTCCATTCGACCCTGCCAATATTTTCCGTTGCCGGTCGAATTGTTTTGGCATTATTCATCACGACGGCTTCGCTGAAACTTCGATGGCTTTTTCAGCAACTCTGACATTAAATACCTATTTCAATTTACAATTTTTATTCCGCGTAACGACGACTTTCGATCTATCATCAAGGTGATGCTGTCTTCATTTTCGAAAATTCATAATGGACCCCCAAAATGAAATTTCTAAATAATTGTTCACAGTGTTGTCCTCACAGCAAAGGTACAGCAGATTAAATCATAATAAAAAATGTAATCATTTCATGATCAGTATGTTACGAGCCAGGGCTGCGAGCAGCACGAGTGGCCGGCGAAGGGTTGTTACCCTGGGAGTATGATCTGTATTTGTTAGTTAAGGTAAGCGGACAAACCCAATGCAAGATTGGGGAGCCGCTAGGATAATATAGTTTTCGTGGACGAACCCAATGCAAGATTGGGGTGCCACTAGGATGGTATAGTTTTCGTGGACGAACCCAATGCAAGATTGGGGTGCCACTAGTTTGGATAAATCTCTGTGTGGATGGTTAGAATGTCGCGAACGAACCTGATACGATTGTCAGGGAGTCGCTGGGATGTTGGATAAGAGCACAGACGAACCTGATACGATTGTCAGGGAGCCGCTGGGATAGTATAGTTTTGGTGGACGAACCCAACGCGAGATTGGGGAGCCACCAGGTTGGATAGTTAGCGAGCCTCGTAACAAGTATAATCTAATTGATACAATCCGAGCGGTAAGATTGTATCGTGTGGGGACGTTCAATTACTCGATTAGGATTGTGGAACGATAATTATGGGTTTAGTAATCTTTACGACGTATTCAATAAACAGAGATATATTGTAATTATAAGAACGTGTTACATTTGTGTAAATGTCGCGATTGAAATGAAGATGAGTCGAAAGAAAGGTATTGTTACCTAAATTAAGATGCTCGGTGTTGACGCACTGGCAATGCGGGTGTCTCGTAGCGACTTTAGAAATGCCTAATAGATTTTATACCGGACTCGCGGAATCTATACGGTTAACGTTGATACGAAGGGGAACTTTAGCCCGATCTCACTGGTAATTGACTCTACGAGATACAGCACGACGCGACACTATTCGTGACTACGAAAGTACTAGCCCACGAGAACAGAAATGCAAGGGCTTATATACCCCTGCAATGACGGGTGGCATTTGTCAGAACTCTTGAATTTAACGGATGGTGGTTGTCAGTACCCCTGAGTCATATTCGTATATTGTCAACGCCCAGTTGGTCGTGCGTATGTTTTGATTTTAAACTAAACAAATATGTGAATTTATCTGGGGTGGTTCTGCGCGTTTATCTAGGACGGTTCCTGCCACAGATGATCTGGGACATCTGTTCGTCATCCGTAACAAGTATTTAACAAAGCAATCACGAACATAGATTACAACAACTTCTGATTCCTTTCTTATTCATTGATCATTGATTACTGATTATTTAGCGATCGGTAGACACGACTAATAATTGTATTTTATATGAATCGTAAATTTCAATCATTAATCGAATTACGTTTTGCCCAACTCCGACTACCAAGACTCTCTTAGATCGTTGTGACGATCCTCGAAGCACACGGACAAGTTTCGTGAAAAAAAAGGAAGTGATCGAAGAAAATGGCGACGGCACAGGAGCCAACGGAGCGTCGCGTGTGTCCGTGTGGCAGCAGCTGCGAGCCGTTCGTGCACAACGCGGAGGACCCACTCATCTCACAGTCGTCAGACAAGATTCGCTAATTGGGATTAATTCGCACTAATTAATTAAATCACGAAATGCTCGTCTGCCATATAGCAGACGGTGTCGAAGCACGCGCGAATTTACCAGTGTGCCGGCCGTGTATCGTGCGCCGCTCGTATAGTACACGGTGCTCGTCGAGTGCCCGTACGTGGCCGACGTGGGCACGCATGCAACGAGCCGGAGCAGAGAAATTTGTGACATGCATCGCTGATAAAATCACCAAGTCGCATCGGGTAGAGCCTGCGCCAGGTGGGTTCGACGTCTGATCGGCAACCACCCGGTCGCCGGATCGATCCGGCCTCTAAAAATCGAGGTTGATGGGGAGCTCGGCGCTTCGATGACGTCGGCCCACCAAAGAGCTGAATTTACGAACTTAGAGCGAACTTCTCCAAGGTGATAGCTGTTCGGAGCAGCCGCTTTAACGACAAGTTGGGAAGGCTTGTCGGAGATCTTCGAGTATCAGCTGCCAATTGGAATCGTCAGGGTGCCCGAAACACGGCTTTAGTCGCCTAAAAGCTGTTCCACAGTTACCAACTCGGATCCCTGGTAGAGCACTACTGGTGAAGGCATGCTTTTCGAAGAATAAGTAAATGTTGATTACTACGATTAAAGATGATTACCTCGTTAAGTAAAAAATTTGTTTCTTTATTAAATATACATATATTAGATTAAAGTAGTAGCCACAGAGTAGCAGGAAAAATTTAAATACGAAAGCGAAGGTGCATTCTTGCGTTTCATCTGTTCATTCTTGCGATGAACGGATAAAATCGGCAGTCTGATGATAATTTTGTGGATCGGGGAGTTGTAAGGGTCTGTATCGATTTTGCGTTGGGCTTTTTCTACGGGTTTTGAGGCAGGAAAGAGCAGTCGCGAAATTATGGTGACCGGGCAGCGCGGCGCATCGAATGTTTTCGGCTGTCATCGGATATTCGGGAAACTCCGTCCTGGGTATTCTGGTTTTAATCGAGCCACCGTCGCGTCGGCTGAATTCCGTGGAGAGACCGCGCGGAACGGTCGCGACTCGTCGAGAGCACGATTTTTCCTCGGGATTGAAGCCCTCTCTCTGTGTCCGCGAAGGGATGAAACGCGCGACGGTCGATTAAAATTGGTTGTTTTTGGGCGCGGCGCACGCCAAACGCTGGAAACGATGGCTGGTGATATTTATACGATGGCCGGGGAATTATTCGTGAACCGCCGCAGCCGCCCAGAGACCCCGGATTATTACGTTCTCGGGATACGTATGAATAATATAATGCGACAGAGAATAGGTTTTATGCTTAAGCTCGGGAGACGGAGTTTGATTGAAAGGGAATTAATGTTTGAAATTGGAGGCCGAAGGCCGACGGAGAAACGTCTGTTGCCGCTTGATGGCCGCTCTGATAGCTTGCTGCGAAAGAATTCGACCCCGGATAACCAACAGGAATTTTAAACGATTTCTACATTGCTGCTCGATTATGCAACTGTTAACTGTACTTAATTTTTTACGGTTTCATTGCATTTCAATGGAAGTTGCGGAGTTGTGGTTAGGAATTTGGTGATTCGGTAGAATTCAATTGTCTTCAAACTTTGCTCGTGTAGGAAAATTCTTTTATAATACATCTTCTTTGAGAAATTGTTGATTCGAGTACTTGAGAACCTCTTAACAGAATGTTCAATAGCGACAGCAATCACTAGACTCGACTCGAGCAGTTCTTTTGGGATTATTATTTAAAAGAGACTTATTAAGCTTCTCTTTCATATGGCGGAGGTATTGAGAAGCCCTCAGGAGGCATTCAGAAGATATTAATAGTCTTGCGATAGCGGGTAAAGTGTTGACCATTTATTCTATAGCATTAACGTGCTCGATATACATTCATTTCTCAATTTATGTAACGTCCTTCTTTATCCAGAAAATTATTTTGACCGAATAATAAATCATCTTCCTTACAATTAATTATTTTACATTCAATAATTTACTTCGATGGGAAGGAATTTTGTGTTCGTTGTAAGCGCACGTTTACTGTGAAAATTCATCGGAAAATTTCATTTTTTATTTTAAATCGGGTTGACGCTCAAAGTCCACACATTTTTAAATATCAATAAATTTTTGAACATATCAAAGTACAAACGAATTATACCTAGTCGTTCGCTATTTTTAACCTGGTCGAACAACAAACGAGTGCTATTAAAGAAACTACCCTTGAGGAATAAAAATTGAAAGCAGCGAGCATTATTCAAAGCATACCGGGGGAGGCAAGAATTTCAGAACATGTCACTGAGACGCGACGGTTTCCCGTCGACGGGTTCTCGCAAAAGTCTCTATTTGCCGAAACATCCGCAGGTCATGGCATCCCGTCGCGCGTCGCGTCCCGAAGAACAATTTCCGTTCGCCGGGCGAGCGTGGATGCGACAGATAAATGTCGTTCGATCGTTTCCCGTCGATTCTCATTCGCCGGATCGCGGGTTAACCTCAGCTCTCGGCTATCTCGCAGCCGTGCCATTGTGTTGCGTGGCTGCTCGCATCCCCTGCCCCCCTTCTGCTGCCGTTGTCTTCGTTTTTGCCGCGTTTCGTGCGCGACGCTCGGTAGCGGACCCACCCTCTCGATGCATCTCGTTGATTAACTCGCTCGGGGTTGGCCGACGGGTTCTGTCCGCCGAAAGGAATATCTGGCAAACTGTGCGGACCCGTGGCCACCCCCCGACGACTGCGTGCCTTCGCTAATATGCGAGCCGCGAATGCCGTTCCCGACGAACCTAGTCGAATTGAACGACACGTTCGCCCCGCCGCGCGCCGCTCTGCAACCCCCGCACTGCGAATTCTTGCCCCTCGAGGCTGTTCAAGTGTTTCCATCGTCTACTGTGTAGGGTCGTGCTCCTGGCCACCAGAGACACTTTGCATGATGGTCTGGGAACCGCTCATCGCGACCAAAATGTACAATTCTTGATTAAATGTTGCTCCGCGTCTGTATGTGACTTCCCACGTCTTTTACAGCGTGCCGCAGTAGTCTGTAACGCGAAATTTAGTTACATGTAGGAGGATAATGTTTAACCATTTTTGCTTCGTCCTGTAAATCAACGAATTCTGGTTTATTTGTAATTTCAAGTTTTAACGAATAACGTTTGCGACATGTATCGTCCAGGATAATATTTTACCATATTTGCTTGGCCCTTTAAATCAACAAATTTTGTTTGAACTGTAATTTCAAGTTTTAATGAAAAACGTCTTGAAATACACACTGAAAATCGGAATGTTTTATGGTATCCGAGGAGAAATAAGTAAACGAAGGTTTACCTTGAGGAACGTATTTTAATATAAAGTGGCATCTCAACTGATAATGCGATGTGGACTCCATCCTCTTATGGCAGTCTAACGGAAATGCGAAACAGGAGCAGGCACCTCGATCGATTTTTCGCTTAATTGGTCTTAGTAGAGAAGTAAAGCAGCGTCTTTAGGCAAATACCATGGTCGGGGGCAAATGTTTGGTACGATACGAAGTGTGCTTCGATTCAACCGCGTTTAATTAGCCGAACTGTTCCTGGGAGCCCAGACACCTTGGAAACTCCGCGTAGTTCTCAAACAAGAAATATCCAATTTATGTGGAAATAGAAATAGCGCACAGCGACCTATCGACGCTTGATCGCAGTATATGTATGTGTGTGTGTATACATGTGTGTGCATGCGACGAGCGCGAAGAATTGACGAACACGAACAATTGAAAAACGTCGAAGGTTCGATCGAACGAGAGACGCGACCGAAACGGCAGTCCTGTACGAGTCGTTGGCGAATGCGTCGCGTGATCTTCTTACGCCAAATTACATCCTTTTCTCAATAAACTACATTTTCCAGTAAAGTGTCGTGTTTCCGGTCTTTCCCTTATTTCTTCCTGATAGCCCATCCTACATTTCTATGCATTGTCATTAATATTGCAATTCACGCAGACAATGTTCATTTTGCGTAAACATCGGTGATATTTTTAAGTGATATTCGACTTGTATAAATCAAGTGTACAAAATTATGTGTTAACAACGTGCTCGAATCAGTCTCGCTAGTCGCCGCGGTTTAATAGTCACCGGGTGAATTCCACCCCTAGTTGAAGGCTCGGAGTTCGTATCCGGTGTCTCGTCGCGTTTTAATAATTGAAACCGGCCCGTGGAAATTTACTCTCGTTTCGGATTCCCCGGTGCTTTCGGGAGTTTCTGCAACAATCGCGGCGTCTGATTGCCCGTGAGGCCTGGTTAACCCGACTTCGAAGCATCCTTCGCGGCAGACGGATCGGGTGTCGCGAAAATCGCTCGAAGCTCTGGATCGACCAAGGAACTTCCCGTCCGTCTCCTAGACGATCGTTTGAAATTGAAATATCTTAGTTATCGGAGCTGTCTCCGGTTTCCTGTTTCCCGCAGACGACGACGACGACGACGGATGCGATGGAATCGGAGCCATTTTCTTATGCGACGAGCTTCTCTCGGTTGGATAAAAAACCACGTTTAACCTCTTACCGTTCTGTTACGTTCTGCACCGAGGCAGTCGATACTCAATTTATTTTGTCGATTATTGAGGGCATGCACAGGATGCTTCTCTTCCACAAATGTGATCGTTGCGTTTCGCTGAAAATAATCGATGTGACGAATTTTGATGCAAGATAAAAATTGTTCGCACCGATCGCAACAAATAGGAGCGGAGTAGAAATTTCTTTCTTATCAACATTTCTTCGCATCTTCCGCAAAATTTCAAAGTCTAAACGATCTCGTGTTTTCTTACTTAGAAAAATGAATTGAAACGCAGCGTGTCGCGGCCACGTGCTAACAAAGTGGCGCGCAGAAAATCCGAGGCGCGACGCGGCGCATCGATTCACTTAACACGAGGGGTGAAAGCTACACGAAATTCCTGGGGTAGCACGAAAAATAACACAGCACGGTCGCGCAACAGCAAATAACGAAAATACTGCAACAGTCCGCAACGGTTTCGTCTCCCGCGCAGTTTACCAGTGTATCGCGCAAACACGCTCGACGATCCGCTCGAAATTCTGCGACCTCGCTCGCAAAAACAGCCCGCGAACAGAGAAAGAAAAGCTTGGACACGGTTTTCGTTAGATCGGTGTCGTTTTGCTCGGCTCGGCGATCCTCGGTGTGGTAGAAAAAGGGAAAAACGAGAGGGATAAAGCGGGACAGAGAGAAAAGACACAGAGAGAAAAATTAAAACGGGCTCACAAAGAAGCGTTTGCTCGCACGGATCGCAGACAAAAAACGCGAAAATCCTTGTCGGTCGTGTTGCGAATCCACGGACCGGCCTTTGATGTCTCGGATTACGTCATTTTAACAAACGACTTACCCTTACGTCGCGCGTTTCGCCACCCCCGCTTGCTAAACTGCTAGTTCCCACCCCCGGTAGGGGGTGTACGGGGTGATAGAGGGTGTCGAGGACGGGGGTGGAAATCGGTAGCAGCCTCGTGGCACGCTTGTTATCTCGCGGGGGGACGGGGTGAATCAAAACGGTGCGGTTTGCGAACGAGAGCCCGTTCGTTTGCCTAAGAAGAAGCGCGTCGGTGCGAAAAGACGCGAGCCGATGCTCGAACGCCACTTCTCTCGCTCTCTCCTCTCCTCTTCTCGCTTTTAATTGCTCGAAATCCCAACGATTTCTTTGCGACGTGTCCCCGAACTTCTCCTTTTGGCTCCGCTCGAGCGTAATCCCGCTCGCCCACCCTGCAGCCCCTAATAAAGCCGCCCCCTCGGCGCGGAATTCGCGCGTTTTATGGGAAGGGCTCTATGTACACGCTGATACCCTGCATACCGGGTGTGATCATAATCGTCGCGGCGGTCGACTACATTTTGGTAGCAGCTCGGCCTTAAATTTGGGTAGCTTTTCCGTTTCTCGGTGGTGGAAATTGGATTAACCCTCGTGTGGTACCGTGTTTACTCAGATTAGTGGAAGTATCAGACCTTTCTACAATTCTGCATAAATCTCATCTGAGAGCTTATAATTTACGACTTAATAATCCAATTAATTCCATTTACAATTATCTTAAAATTTTGTCGGGATCAGAATGAAGTACGCCAGAATGAAACGAATGGAACGAAAGTGGTCTGCAGGGAAGAAAGCGAAAGTCGCGGAGAAAAAACCTCTGAAAATGATTTTCACCTGTTTCCAACCCTTCTGCTGGCAAATGGTTACAACGGCACGATTTTCGCCGCACCCTGTATGTACAAATAAAGCCCAAAGAGAGCTACAACGTAGAGTCGTGGGGTGGTAGAGAGGATTCGAGCGCGTACGGGTGGAACGGTACGGGCTCATTTTCCAGGAGTGTCATTATGAACTAGCAGATATTAAATTTGTGCTGGTCGGCCTGGCCGTGGTTACCGTGGAGACCCCTTTGCGCCCTCCTGTACAGCTTTTCGTGGCTTTGAGATCATTATTAGTGCAGCAAGTGCGTGCCCGGCTGTTTAATGAATGCCGACCGCGTCGTGGTCGCCGATTAAATTCCGACGAGTGATCGATGGGGTGGGAAAACAGTTGTTTGATAGTGTCGAGGAGGCGTCCCCGGATTCCTCTTTCTTCGAAGGGGGGTGGAAGGGTGAATGGGGACGGACCACGACTGGAGCGGATCATTTGGATGGATGCTTTTGTATTTTTAACGTCAGGGGTGGATTGCTGTCTAGACTGTTGATGGGAATTTAATGTGGGAATTTTGAAGGTGGACAGAACCTTCTCCTCGGTTAGAAAAGGCACCGAGATATTCGGATCGTGGCTCCCGGAAAGGGTTCCGTTAAGCACTCTCAGCTTTTTTACAATCATTCTGCTCTCATTTGTCTAATGTATTTTTATTATGCACCGAAAGTATAAATAATAATTGCGAGACGTCCATCCCTGTTCTTAAGAATTTTAATGGCTTGGAAATAATGTAACGATACATTTGAACGGTTTAAATATTTTCTGCGAATACATTTTTTTTAAAATCTGCATCCTAATTATAAATCTTGAGCAAGCAGTAGTGTTATTTTTATTCTTGAAAAAATTTTACGAGAAATACTTGGAACTAGCGATTAAGTTTTTAATAGCTTCGGTAAAAACATCTTGAGGATCGTGTTCTCTCGATAAAAAAAGAAAGTTAGAGGATGCAGGAACCTAAAGTGAACTTTTCACACGCTCGGACGCGTCGAGCTATAAAATGGAACATCTTTGACAGGTCTTCTCCTCTGTTTTATATTTCATAACGAATACGGTCCACGTGGAGTTGCATATCATAGAAGTTTACACAGTAATAACGCTGTCACGCACAGCTACACGGGTAGAGCTCGTAGGGGTGCAGTATAACATGGTTACTCGCACGAAGAATATCGCGTGAAATATATTAAGGGGCGTAAGTCGAGCGTTACGATCCGTGGGAGGGTGCGCTTTAGATGTCAATTACCAACATTGAAAAAACCTTGCCCCTTTCTTAAATAAAAATCGACCGGGTTAATCAATTTTTTATGCTGAACATAAATTTTTCATAGCCCCCGTCGAAATAACATTCCGCGGCGTATACACAAGATTTTAGAATGCTGTTCGACATTTATGGCTTCGAAATAAATTACTTTCTGTCCAGGCTGCGAAAATTTCTACATAAAATAAAAATTGTCCCAACAATTTAATAATTTATTGGCATTCTTCAATCACATTTCAACTTCTCCAATGTCTCAAATTGCACCTACTCATTTCTCCCATAAATTCATAAAATCTAATTATATCACCGACGGTACAACCGTTGCTAAAAGCGAAACTACGAGTTCGCGACGACGCGAGTCACGGAGGAAAAATGATTTCGAATAAAATTTTTCCTCGGCAATTGGTTCACGGCTCGCGGAAGTTTCGTCTCTCGCGGGAAATTTGATATCTCATCCTCGCGGCGAGGGGTCGGGCAACAAAAGTTCCCGCTAAATGAAGACATTCGAGCCCGCGTCCTCACCCCCGTTACATCCCCATACCAGATATTCGTGAAGCATCTGTTCGGCCATGTACTCCATGAAATATCTATCTCGACGCGCGTTGACACGGCGAATGACATTCTAATGGGGAAATCATGAGTTCGGGCCGGCTGATGCATGAGCTCTTCCTCCCGTGGCAGATGCGTTTCGCTGTTCCGGGCAACTCGTAAAAACCGTCAGGAGGAATATCCGGGAGAAACGGTGTACGGATGATTAAACTGCCGTTTACGCTGCTCGATGGAATCCTCGATGCCCCGAAGACACGACTGCATCCTCCGATATACGGGTTTAAGTCGAGAGACGATCGATATGTTTCTTCACGAGCGACCGCTAACGACGGCTTCGATATCGGTTTAACAATCTTTTATAGTATGCGGTATACCGTCGAACGGATCAGGCTCGTTTCGTGCTCCCTTATTGGCCTTGCTCGCTCTCGATCATTCGTTTCATGGACGCATAATCTCCGCTGATTCCTCGACGATTCGAGATAACGAACGGGGGAAATTAGGCACCGCGAACAGACGAAGCAATTAGGGGTGAGTACCCCCCTCCACCCGTATCCTATCCATGCGCCTCCCTTGGATCGCGTCTCGTCAATTTCGCTGTAATTAATGAATTTCGACGGCGGCGTCTAGTCGCCGAGTTGCAAAATAAATTGCTACCGAGATGCACCGGGTGAACGAGCTTTTTGGTGTATTATTTTTCTACCTGGCTCCTTTGGCGTTAGACACTTCAAATTTTCCTGGCATAATTGTCTCTTATACATCGACGATATTAGAAACCAAAATTCAGTGGAATTTAATCGATATATCCGTGTACTTAACATTATCCTGAAATTAAATGTCTCTTTATATCGACGATATTGGAAACCAAAATGAAGTGAAATTTAATCGATATTTCCGTACACTTAACATTTTCCTGAAAATTTATTTCTTTTAAACATCGACAATATTAAAAACCAGAACGAAGTGGAATATACAGGGTGGGGCAATAACTATGACCACTTTAAATATTGGTGTTATTTCTAATAATATGAAAAAATGTTGTATACAAAACTTACACGGTATAGAGGGGGGCGTATTGTGACACTTTCATTTTCTGCGTGGGTGGATGCATAGAAGAGATTTCAAGGTCAGCTTGATTTTTTTAAATCGAAAGAACTACTTTCTGTATCATGAATCGATAGATTATCGAATTCGGAGTAAAAATGTATTGACCTTCATATGCCCTAAACCTAATAGTTAACGAGATATTATCCAAGGAAGAATGAAAATTATTTCGATGATATCTCGTTAACTATTAGATTTAGGACATATGGAGGTCAATACATTTTTACTCAAAATTCGATGATCTATCGATTCATGACACAGAAAGTATATCTTTCCATTTAAAAAACTCAAGGTAACCTTGAAATCTCCTCTATGCCTCCACCCACGCAGAAAATGTTTGTGTCATAATATGCCTCCCTCTGTACCGTGTAAGTTTTATATACAGGGTAGGGCAATAACTATGACCACTTTAAATATTGCCGTTATTTCTAATAATATGAAAAATTGTTGTATACAAAACTTACACGGTATAGAGGGGGACGTATTGTGACACAAGCATTTTCTGCGTGGGTGTAGTCATAGAGGAGACTTCAAGGTTACCTTGATTTTTTTAAATGGAATGTTCTTTTTTGTACTATAGATCGATAGAGTATCAAAATCTGAGTATAAAAGACTTGACCTTCATATGTTCTAAACCTAATAGTTAACGAGATACTAACGAAAGAAGAAAGAAAATTATTTCGATAATATCTCGTTAACTATTAGATTTAGGACATATGGAGGTCAATACATTTTTACTCCGAATTCGATAATCTATCGATTCATGATACAGAAAGTAGTTCTTTCGATTTAAAAAAATCAAGCTGACCTTGAAATCTCTTCTATGCCTCTACCCAAGCAAAAAATATTTGTGTCACAATATGGCCCCCTCTATACCGTGTAAGTTTTGTTTATAACATTTTTTCATATTATTACAAATAACGGCAATATTCAAAGTGGACATAGTTATTGCCCCACCCTGTATATTCGATACTTTCGCACATTTAACATTTTCCTGAAATACATTGATCGTATTTGAAACCAAAATTAAGTGGAACATAATCGACATTTCCGTGATAATTGACTTAATCTAATGTTACACCTTGATTACGTGATTTTTCGAGATCATGAAGTGTCCCCTTGAATCATCCTCAAAGGGCAACAGCCGAAATTAATAAGCCCTGTCAAAACCCGCGAGATAAGCCTATAATTTCGCTGGAGAGTGTTGAATAAATACATAAGCGCGCAGGATCACATTGCGGTAAATGTATTACGCGGTTGATCGCGGAGCCTCGTTGAAAATATTCTTCGTCACCGAGGCTCGTTACGAAACACAGGGAATCGGGCTTGTTATGGGACGAAGTGGGGGAACAATTTCGTTTACGTAATTGCAGAATATTAAGCGAGTCGACGCGCGCGCGATTATTAAGCCGCGAAAAATGAGGAATTCCGTGGAGCACGGTGCGTGGACCTCGCAAAAATGCAATTACCACCGTTTCTCGCCGAGTGGTAGGGGTTTGGTCCAGGAGGGGTGGAAAACGAAGTCCGATACGGAACAGAGGTTGTATTCTCAAGGAAACACGATGCCGACGGGTAAAATCCAGACGACTGCGATTAAATACACGAATTGCTGCGAATAATGCGATCCGACGGACAAAAGGAGCCCGACTAATTAAGCAGCCGCGTTAAAAAAGTTGTAAACGTCTTCGCGAACTCGGGTGTTCATTGAGATCTCGATTGAATGGACTCCTGCAGAAAATTCTAGGTTCCCATTCAGACGTCATTTTCCGAATTCTCCTCTCGCAGCGGATTTCTTTCCGGAATTAAAATCCATATGTAAAATCCATATTTCAGTGAAATAGAAAATTTTAAAATGTTTTACCTTACAAAAATTACAGAGCTCTACATATTTGTTCAGACTTGTGCAATTTTTATCGCGATACGTGCTTGGATAAAATATTGTATCCGTTCAATTTCCACGTAAGAAGCTTCATAATTTCAATAACTGTAACATGAAATATACGAATCCGGCCATTTGACAACAGTAACGGTAACTCCTCCAGCAAGAATGATTAATAAGTAATTTTCTTGTGTAATTTCTAGAAGGTTTCCGGGCATTCCCTATTTTTGCACGAAAATGAGTGGTCCGTTCTAAGGGATTTGCAAGAAGGAAAAATCCCCTTCGCAGCAATTTAATAAATTTGTCCGACGGCATTATAATGAATCTACTTTTGGTACGTTTCTTGCTTTGAAATTGTGGAGCATTCTCTCTTTGGCAGCCGCGGAAAGTCAGCCCGGTGAAGATAAAAGGAATTCGGAACGAAGGGATTGCGAAACGCAATAACGTCGTGTTCACGTGGCGAGCAACGCGGAATCAGGATGGAGGACTTTCACGTGTCCGAACGCTATTAACAAACCACATTGTTACTATAATTGTGCGCGTTCTACGGGTTGGTCGAAAGACAATAATGAGCACTTTAAGCTTAACTGCGGACTGATGTGGCAAATTGAATTCTCTATGGGATACATTTGATTCCGGCCTAGGCAAAGCGGCTTGACCGACGGGGATTTATGCACAAAGGAAGTCCAGGTAATTACCTGTGTGTCGGCCGATGCCTGGAATATCAATTCGGAGGAAAATTGGATGTCAGATCCTCGTCGACTACACACGCGCATGTGTATACCAGTCTGTGTGTGATCGTTCCGACGAATTTCTTCTTTTCGTGGAGCCAGCCGGCTCGTTAGAAATCGAAACCAGCCGACACAACGTGTTTCCCTTTCGTTTCTTCCTGTTCTAGTCCTCAATTATATTTAATAACGGAGGTTATATTGCCCCCGACCGGAAATATTCTCGGGATGTTTCCTTCTGTACTCGTTTTGCCCCCGTTCGTCTACAGCTGCCCCCAGAAATGGCGCACGTTCCTCTGCTCGGTTGATCTAATCAGCGAAACTCAATTTGATCAAATCCTGCACAGGAATCTCTTCGCATAAGAACTTTTCACGTTTCCAACAACAACAGAAATTATAGAATTCGCCATCTAAATGTCCGAAGTCATGTTCATTAATTTTAGACATTTTCTATCATCCTAAACCAAAGTTGAAGTAAAACGAACCAATGAAAATATTCACCGGAACAAAATTGCAGACAGTGCTGCGAGCACACAGATAAATAAATGAAAATCGTATTCCGCAGCCAAGAGATAAAACTCGACAACTCCGAGGGAGTATCATATCTGGAAATTTGATTCCACGTTCCCAACCGATACCCCCGCGCGTATCCACCCTTTCGCGCCATTTCGTGAACACCCTGTACATAAGCGTTCCGCAGATAGCGGAGGGGGAAAAACGCGTTCCGCAGAATCTTTAACGTTTGTAACCCCGGAAATCGAATCGATACGACACGCTGTGTCGTCGGGATTCTATGTAAGCACAGTATCAACCCCCCCTTTAAAGCAGAGGGGGCTGTGTGGAGAAGGGGGGAAATGCGGCTGCGAGTCATCTTAAGAAAATTACCGTTCGCGGACATTTTGCCAGAATGGAAAATCGATGTGTTACGACGACGCTCGAACCCCGCTGCAGGCTGAAAACTGGCTGGAGATGGCAGAAACCGGGGTGAAAGAGGGGTACAAGGGGGTGAAAGAGGATAAGAGTGAGAGGGATAGGGAGGGAGAGGGAGGAAGAGAGAGATTCCCATTCCTGATGAAAATTTCAGTCGCACCGACATTACCGGCTCCGTTATACATTCATGCCCTTCTAATTCTCACATTATTAAAAGATTTATCGGCCACTCGGTCAGCCGTGATACCGGCTGCGCTCGAATGCCGAGCCTCCATTAAGAGATGGCGGCGAAATTGCCTCGAGACCGGGTTGTTATAGCATGATTTAAAATCCATCGAATACTATCGACACCACTTTCTTTTGCTGCACTGCACCGGGAAGTGCACCGCTGATACACGTAAGCGCCGACATCAGACGATACCAACCTAACTGATTTTTAATAAATTTTTTCTATGAAACTTTTGCCATCATATTCGCGACACTTCTCTTCTTAACACTTTACCTACCGGAAGCCTATTAGTAGGATTTTCAATAATTCTGCTGTACCGAAAGAAAGCATAGAAATTTTCTTTCACATTGCAATCTTAAATGAAACTATTCGATGACGTTATTGGGGGTGACTTGTTAGTTCACAATGAAAATTGCTGTTGCTATTGAAGGTTCCATTAGAAAGTGTTTAGTCGTGTGCCATAGATTTTTCAAAATTATGCAATAATCACCGGTCGGTAATGTGTTAAAATGTGCCCGAACACGATATAATATGGATCATGTTTACCTGTTTAATCCACGATCAAGTGGAACCTCGGTTATCCGAATCACCGAAACACGAGTTACGTAGTTACGATATTAAATGATTAACAAGGTGTTGCAAGGATACAAGGAGCCTGAAATTGTTTCACTTATAGGTAAGAACGGGGAATACGGAATGGTATTGCATAGGAAATTCGCATTCGCTCTCCGCATTAACCCGATTCCCAGCTTCACGGCATCGAGTTTCACGAAATCGCGTCACAGAAATCCCCTAATGTTCCGTAGGTCTAACGCATCCGCTTTCTCGGCGATGTTAACTCGATTCGCACGGTTATCGTGCCAACGATATGAAATTTGTAGAACTTTTCGTTCGGGAGCAATGTTAAGGGTACACGGCGCGCGCTGCGTTAATTCAGTTTCGTGGTTGTCGTAGAACCGTCGCCGTGGAATTTGCGCAAACTTTCGCTGATGCAATGTTGAACAGCAGACGTTTCACAATGGCGTTAATTCGGTTTCGCGGTTGTCGTGGTAACAGCGTGAAATCTGCACTGACTTCTGGCCTAGTCATCGTTGACAACTCCTTTCAATGACTTCCTCGAATAAAAATGTTCAAATAGAACACACAGAATGTGGAAAATTGATGGAGAAGTTTGAAATCAATTTTAAGGACTGCGTCTCTTAGACCGACGACACTCGCGCGAGACTGCACACAGTCTTCACAGTACACTCACACGCCGCTAGACCACGTATACGTACGCGAGGATTGCTTGGGTTCGGGATTCCACTCCTGATTTCTAAATAATGCAAAGATGGGGTTTCTTAGTAGTCAAAATCGTTGGATAAAACATCTATCTAGGGGGCTATTTGCCACAAAAGTCCTACTTTTACATTTACGACGCGTGATTCTCATTATTCGACAGTATATCGACAGCCTCGATAGGCGGCAGTACCGTCGCCTGTCCATTGTTTCTCGCGGCTCCACGACATGCTGCCGAATAATGAGAATTACGCGTCGTAAACATAAAAGTAGGACTTTTGAGGCAAATAGCCCCCTAGATTGATCTTTTATCTAGCGATTTTGACTACTAAGAAATCCCGTCGTTGCATTATTAAGAAATCAGGAGTGGAATCCCGGACCCTTGCAATCCTCGCGTACGTATACATGGTCTAGCGGCGTGTGAGTGTTCTATGGTGACTGTGTGCAGTCACGCGCGAGTGACGCCTGTCTAGGAGACGCAGTCCTTAAGAATGATCATTCATTTTAACGAGGCGGTGAATTTATAAGATTTGTGATCTATAGCGTGGAAGACCTATAATGTGCAAAAATTGACAGTAACGTTTAAGATCGCATTAAAAAATAATCATTTTAACGAGTCGTTGAATTTATAAGATTTGTGATCTACGTATGGCGTGGAAGACTTATAATGTGGAAAATTGGTAGAGAAGTTTGAGATCGCTTTTATGAAAATCATTTCACGAGAAGGTACTTTTACAAGATTTGCGATTGTATAGTTTTTAAGCGTGGATGTTCATGGGTGTCGTTACGATCCGCTATCATCTTACGGTTTCCTCGCGCTGTCAAAGCACTCGAGAACTCCCCCGACTCTAGTCCACAGGATTAAGTGTTGACTCTGCCATCGATCTGGCTCTTTGCAAATTCAGCTTACGTTCCCGTCTCCGGTTTCGCGGAGAGAAGACTCGGCCGCTCTCAATTTCAACCCATGTAAATTTGTTTCAGTCACGTCTCGGTAAAGATATCAAATTGTCGGCTCTTTTTCCTCCATTCCACGCTTATCTAATGGACGAGGGGGGGCCGCGATCATCTGGCTCGATATTACAGACACGAGATACCCGGCCATTATTACGTTTCGAACTCCTAATGAATTTCTCCCTTGCGCCGAGATAAAAGCTTGAAAGTGCAATTTTATTTCGTCTTTTGATAGACCGTCAATTCGACTGAAATACTAATTTATTCTACAAGACTGCAAGCGCTTTACATTCGACATACTTCGCTAAATAATTGATCACGTTGGATGCTGTTGGTTCTGAAGAAATGCCTGGACGAACGGCAACGGATAACAGGCATATTTCATTCCGTGTGTATCAGGATCGACGAGTCGACAGGTGTCGGGTCCGATTAAACATTTAAACAAATCGCGATCAATTAAAATCCCGGTTGACGAAGGGGTTGGGCGCGCGTCGATGCTATCATCGGCGACAAACGACAGATTATCAGCATCGGATGCACACGCGAATTGACCGATGTCCTGCGTGGAGTAACACGATGTCTCGTTACCGTATTACACGTCGCAACAAGATAACCAGAAAACCGAGCCCGTCGCTGTAAATCATTGCGATCCCTCCGCGCCGGCGAAGATGGAACGCCGTGACCGCGACGTTGTAAATCGCGTCGCGTGTTCTTAGCGTTTATTCCGTCGCGTGCTTCCTCTAATTAGATTCCACGCGTCGTATTTTTATTCGCGCCGCGTACGCGTTTTGTCTCTCTCTCTCTATCGTCTCCCTCTTTGTTCTCCCTTTCTCTCGCGTCTGGTCGCAGGGCTAGCTGGCATCCACCGGTTTGTCGAGTTCGAAAGAAACGAGTCCGGAGAAACGAGGCTCCCTTTTCGGAATTCCTACTGCGCCTCGCGATCATCGCTCCTCCTCCATTCTGCAGGCAGTCGTCGCCGAGAAATGCGGCTTTTCATGTACGGTATCCGACTCCGTGAGATTGCTCGTGTACCTCGTTATAAGCGCGTCGCCATCCCCACTGCCGTGCTAGGCTATTGTGGGCGGGGCATGTGGGAGGGGACGCGAGCCAATACGTCACAAATGTGTAGAAGTATATTCCAGGCGCCTGCACCGCAAATCCAATATTCAAAAAATTCGACGGACACGTATCTGCAACTATTAGTGGGCGGGTCGTGCGGCGTCTGGAAGGGGACGCGAGCCAACACGTCACAAATGTGTAGAAGTATTTTCCAGGCGGCTGCATCGCAAACCCAATACTCCAAAAATCCGACGGATACGCAACAAACACTCTTCCCGACGTCCAATCGGAACCGATTCTTCCGCGGGCCGTCGAGCAGCGTCGTCCGAAGTACCCGCTCGGCGCAATTGCAATTTCGCAGTCTCGACGCAATCTCCGGGCGCCATTGAATCGCGGCCTAGAAGCAGCCCAGCCGCAGATCGAGTGCTCGGCACCTCCTATCAATTGCAAATTAAACGTCCCTCTCGCGGATGCTGCGGCGTTGTTTCGCTTATCCGAAAGCGGTCGCGGCGACAGAAGAGACACTCTCTTTCTTTTTGTCGCCATACCCCCTCCCCGACATCCAGTATCTCCTTCCGCAATTACAGGGAAGGCGACGCGACGGTGCTTAAAAGTCGATTACCTTTCGTCGGGCCGAGGAGAAAACGATTTCTGTAACGCGCTCGCTGCCTGGAACACGCCTGGTCCGCGAGACGAGAAGAGGACGTCGACGAGGACGAAGAGGACGTCGACGAGGACGAAGAGGACGACGAGGAAGAGGACGAAGTCGGTAGAAAGAGAGCCACCACGGAGATGGATTCTGTACTCGACGTACAAGATGTAATCTCGAAAGGGACGAGAGGAAGCGAACCAGACGAGAGAAGGGAAGAGATTATGCCCGATCCCTTCGAGCAATCTTGTTAGCGCTAACCCGACGCTCGGCCAAAGGAAAAGACAACCTCGCCGGCCCCGGGATTACAATGTTGTCCTAGCAAGCATTGTGCGAGACGCCGTTGCCCTTGTCTTGTAATACGGTAACGAGACGACGTGTTTACACGACTCGCGGCGCCGATCAACCCCTAATTGCGCCATTATCTCCGGCTTTCGAATATCTATGATGTTCTTTCCACCGTGGAAACAATCCCCATCTCGCATTTCAGCACCCTCTATCTATGTATGCTGTCGAGACAGCCGACAGACTTCATGACTCACTCTAAACAACTTCTGCCGTCTTAGCCTGAGAGCCGAATACAGATATCTTTCATTTCTTTAATAATATTAGAGGATTATTATATTCTTCTCAACCTATTTACCATATTAGGATAGAAAATTAACTCTTGTGTCACTCCAGTTTGTTGCTATTCAGGTACATAATTGTTATTTTTCATGAAGATCCGCTGTCTAATAATATATATTAATATCCTTGAAGTTTTTCTAATATTCTTCACCGATCGCAAGTCGTACAGGGTGTCACAAAAACGTTGTACTAGAAATAAACAAACACAGGACGGAGTTTCGACTGTGTCTTTTTTCCCCGTCGACGAAGGGAGTTTCTCTTTAGCCCTCCCCGTTCGGATCTGATAGGGTCGAATGAATATTCACTCCCGATGCCAGGTTTCTCGTACGTGCGCTATCTGCGCGGCGTGATCGCGGCCGCGTCGCAAACAACGGTGTCAAAAGGGACCTTTGAGTCCGCTCTCGCTACAATGCGAGAGAAGAAATCACGAACAGATGCTCGTCACGATGTCGAAGGTGCGACTCGTAATTAACCAGAAGCTCGGCCGGATGTTGATTAAACTGACCTCGCGAAACCCCGCGACGGAGTGTCTCGCTTTGCTACATCAGTCATTTTCTACGCCCTCCGTCTTGCGCACCGGACTGCCCTTCCAATCGCGAATGCTAATGGGACACGAGTCAACCTCGTCCGCTAATTAAAATCAATCACCTGAGTCGCTGTGGAGACTGCGGATTTTCTTGAGACGTCTTTTCTATTAAACTCTGACGTACGATTCGGTTTATTAAAGTTTTGCAACACACCGTTCGATTGCAATTACACGAATGTTAAGCACCCAATAAAAATTTGCATGTCCCCGCTAAATCGTTTCGCGCGACATTAATGGCGTCACGGAGTTCCTCCCGTTGGCTGCCGGTAAAACACCCGTGTATCTATTCTGTTTGAAAGTTCGGCTATAGAATTACCATGGACTCGCGAGCCCCACAGGAATAATTATCACACATTTATAAGCCGCTGTCGGGTCGCCATTACAAACACAGCACTTCTTTCCCCTATAATTCGAACCGTTTCGGAATCTCTTCAGTGCCGCAAGCTATAAACCCCCCGTGTCTATAGCAGCCACGCCACTATAAAACCTCTATCGTTATAGAATCACCATTGTTACAGAATCGCGTCGCTATAAAATCCGAAATCCTATAGCATCGGCACCGTTCTAAATTCCGTGTCGACCGTCCCTGGCCCCGTAAAACCGCTATCGTAATCGCTGGCTGAATGTTATCGATACTCTAATCTGGCCCAAGTACAAATCAACTCGGACCATTAACAAGCTGCGTATTTACATACAATATCAAGAACTACCAATGACGGAATGGCTGTTTCCGTGACTTTTCAAAACCTTCCCTTCTTATTCTCTTCTTCTGCCTCTTCAGCCTCGTCTTCGTCACTTCCGGTACATCATACAAAGTTGAAACAATGTATGTATCACATTATGTTGTCACAAACTCATCGAATTCACAGCCCCTTAACGCTGTATCACGTGACCGACAAAATGACTGTCCATGTTACAATCTGTTTGTCTATTTTTCTCTTCTTGTACATCATACAAAGTTGAAAGAATGTATATATAATAACGTGTTGTCATAAATTCATCAAATCCACAGCCCCTTAACGCCGTATCACGTGTCCGACAAAATGACTGTCCATGTTACAATCTATTTGTCTATTTTTCTTCCTGTACATCATACAAAGTTGAAATAATGTATATATAATAACGTGTTGTCATAAATTCGTCAAATCCACAGCCCCTTGACGCCGTATCACGTGTCCGACAAAATGACTGTCCATGTTATAATCTATTTGTCTATTTTTCTTCCTGTACAACTGTACATTGTTTATCATACAGACAGAACACCTTCTTCTCTTTCCTTTGTCTTTTCTCTGCCTCTTCAGCTTCGTCTCTGTCTTTATATCATTCTTCGATCAACTTAAGAAGATTGCAGTAATGTGTTATTTAATGATATGGTGACATAAATTCATCGAATCCACAGCCTCATAACACCGTGTCACGTATCCAACAAAATGACTGTTCATGCGAGGAATTCTTTGTTTATCTTTCTTCCTGTACGTCATACGGAGTTGAGATTTGGTGTACGCGCTGTCGACGACAGCTACAACATACAGGCCGTGTAAAACGCGTATTATTCGGGTTTAATTGCACGGAATGTTGAAACGTGTCAAGCATCGTGCCATTTTGTCGCGCACTGTACAGATCCAGAGCGCGTCTTCTGCCGCCGGTCGCATAAACGTTGCCACTCGGCTCGTAAACCGACTGAAATTTTCTCTAACTGCCGCTCGTAAGGAAGAACAGCCCGTGTGGAGAGGCTGCACTTCAGGATATGCAAACCGTGGAAAGAGAGCGAGACGCTTTCGAGCTTCTCCTCTTCCCCTGGCAGAGCTCGAAATCCCGGATACCAACTGACGACACATCCCTCGCAGCCGGATCGAGCTGTTCTTTCCCTCACAAACACGAAATCCTAGCGAACGTGTTAGTTGGAGAAGTGTAAAGACTGTTCTTGTTGCAGATCTTAACGCTAGCTACACCGTGTTCCGCGAAGTGGTTGCTACTCCGAGAACTAGACCGCTTGTTACACGGTTTTGATGCAAAAGACGTAGAAGATCGTTTAATTTTAAATTTTTTCGACATTTCAAGTCAGCTAGGGTTGAAGAAAATAATTGATTTTGACTTCGGAAAAAATCAGATATAATGGCCTGTCAGCTAACTATTGCGCTTAAAAATGTCAAGATGGTCAAATGGTTGGAACATTGTTAAATAATTTATCAGGAGTGATAACTTTGCACTCGGAGCTATTTCAACTCGCAAAATTAAACATTTCTTCGGACCTAGAATATTTCCATTCTCTTTGACTTTTTAATTACATGCAATACTTAATACAATACTTAAACGTTTAGTAATTGATTAGATATTTTAAATAATGGTGCAGCAATTTTGGGTGGCGCCTCAGAATCACCACTCGAGTGCTGAGGGTTGAAATTCGAGGATGCAACAATTTCGCAACGATCACCGGCGTCCTCCCACGTAAGTGGCCGAGCAGTTTTCATAAAATAATTTACAAACCCTGCGCGTCTAAACCGGGGTCTCGCGCGTCACAGCCCTCGAAGATCCCCGGCAGCATAATGGCCGGCAGAAATTTCCCGTCCATACAGTTCGTAGACTTTATCGCCGTATCTCTGTCCTCATTAATAACAATGGTTTCCTTAAAAAGAAGTGGCTCTCGCGGGAGAATTACATCGTGTGTCTACGTCCGAAGCACAAACGCCCGTTCTGTGTACCCGCATGCGGAATAGATGTACACGGCCGCGTATTCACACGCGCAATTTGCAGTAACTCCGCAAAGCCGGTCGTATATATGCGAGCAAACCGCATTTACATGCGTGTAGCCGGTGTTCACGCGGCCAATTGCGCACGTGTACACTTACATAATAACCGTGTACGGGAATCTCCTTCTGCGATTATGGGTCGAGCAACCGTGGTCGTGTTCCCGTTCACGACTTTTAGAGCCTTCTACAGAAAACCCTCCTTGCCGATTTTTTACCCTAATCGCGAATTTGCCTGCATATTTCACTACCGTGTTAGCGAGCAGACGGTAGCTCTCCTTACACCCTTATACGTATGCGTGTACATACTCTGCACCATAGTATGGTGTGATCAAAAAGTAAGGTGACTTTTTGAATTTCGCGGGATACCTACAGTCGATTTTCTTTTTCCTTTTTTTTTTCTTATGCTGGTACACTCGTCCCGTACATATGTTCACAGTTTCAGCTGTGTAGCATTTTTTGTTTAATTCTGAGAAGCATAAAGGTTAGCAGTGTTTTGCGTGTTCGGCGAAGTTTGTTCCGAAACTGCTTAATTTTGACAAGAAGAAACGTCGCACGAGCATCGCTCAGGAGCTGTTGAATGACGTCAATGATGATCCTGATTTGCTCAAAAGGGTCATAACTGGTGACGAATCATGGGTATACAGTGGCAGAAATTTCTATAAAGTCATCTTCATATACATAGATATTTGAAAAATATTACCATTTTTGTTGATTTTTCGTATCTGGCCTTGTTCCTTGTTGACACTCGGATAGAGGGACTACTCACTCTAGATCGGTATGTTCACTATTTACGTTTGTTTTAATTTTTTTCTGCGTGATGCAGACCGCAAGTGCGAAGTTTCTATAAAGTCATTTAGCGTTTCTCTGGATTCCAAGCAGAGAACTAAGGAAAATTTGAAATATTCTAAAAGTATTAGTTTTAGAACTCATAGAAATCCTGTTTCTTATAATTTGATTCAAGTGTATTAGAATGACGGGAGGCAAAGTGCTAACAATTGAAGAAAAAGCATCGACCGATGCATATAAAAATATGGGCTGCTTTAATCGTGCAATCGCTAAGAAAATTAATCGTTCGTATACAGTGATTAATAATTATATCAATTTACATGAAAATTACGAAAAAAATCATTTTTAAGGTGGTAATAAGAAATTGTCAAAGAGACAACATTTATTATTAACGAGGTCTGCGGCTAAGGAAAGGAAAAATGCAGCACAATTTCGAGCTGAATTGGAGCTTCCAG
>CM052189.1:3118340-3134276 GCA_028455805.1 Lasioglossum figueresi | reverse complement strand
TGGTCTATTAATTTTGCTAATAAAATCCGCAGTTTAATTATTATATGTATAATATCAGCTTGGCAGGAAACCTGAAGTTGTTTGGTCGATTTTTAAGAAAGTGACGAAACTGAACGTTTCTAAATAATTACAGTGAATCGATAAGACTATTTCTGTATTCCTTAAATGTTTTGTGTTTGGCCTACTAATTTTGCTAATAAAATCCGCAGTTTAATTATTATATGTATAATACCGGTTTGGCAGAAAATCTGAAGTTGTTTGGTCGATTTTTAAGAAAGTGACGAAACTGAACGTTTCTATATAATTTCAATGAATCGATAAGACTATTTCTGTATTCCTTAAATGTTTTGTGTTTGGCCTACTAATTTTGCTAATAAAATCCGCAGTCTAATTATTATATGTATAATACCGATTTGGCAGAAAACCTGAAGTTGGTCGATTTTTTAAACAGTGATAAAACTGCACATTTTTAAGTAATTTCAGTGAATTGATAACAATGTTTCAGTATTCCTTGAATGTTTTACGTTCGGTCTACTAACTTTTCGAAGTCGGTTGATTTTTAAGGAACTGATGAAACCGATTCGCGAATGTGTCTTTCGTTTCGGGTGCCGATTAACAAAGGCCCTTACCGCGACGCGCAATTTCGCATCGCGCGAATTTGCGACGTCGAGGAATGGCGGCCGAAGAAAAATGCAATTTCGTGGGGGCGCACACCGATTCGGGCATTCCAGGACGCGGGACAAACAAACGAGTTAATTAAAAGCCTGTGCGTGGTCCAGGAGGAGAGTGGACGAAAGCCTGGACACAATGCGGCCCGGTTTCCCGACCCTCTGTTCTGGCCTGCGTGCCACATTCGGAACGTTGATGGCCCGACGATATACATATGCATACGCATTTCTGCCCTTTCCCCTCTCCTCTACCACCCCTTCGAAACCCTCCCGGAAGATGCAATTTTTTGCCCCCCCCCCCCCCCCCTCCTCCCCCGACGGGAATGCATATTCGTCGATCACAAGCGGAGCAATTCCGGACAAGCGGGTGCCGATGACTGGTTCCTGGGGAATATCTGCCGGCTGGACCTAAATCGTGGGGCTCGTTCCCGATTCCTGATGGATCCCAGACTGTTCCGTTGTTTAGTCTTCGAGAGAGCAGTCCTGCCATTTCTATTTTCGATAATGTCTCTGTTACATACCGAAATATACATGGATATACAAGAGCTTACTAGAATATACTAGGACATACCAGAATATAGGAGAATATACTTGAATATAGTAGAATATACCAGAATAATACTTGGATATAATATACCAGCATATACTTGAATATAGTAGAATATACCAGAATATACAAGAATATAGTGGAATATACAAGAATATACAAGAATATAATAGAATATTGTAGAATGTAGTAGAATATACTTGAATATAGTAGAATGTACCAGAATATACTTGCATATAGTAGAATATACCAGAATATACCAGAATATACAAGAATATAATAGAATATAGTAGAATATAGCAGAATATACTAGACTATATCAGAATATACTTGAATACAGTAGAATATACCAGAATATACTTGCAAATCGTAGAATGTATCAGAATATACTTGCATATAGTAGAATATAGCAGAATATAGTAGAATATACCAGAATATAGCAGATTACAAAAGAATATACCAGAATATATCAGAATATACTAGAATACAATCGAATACAGTCGAATATACTAGAATGTATCAGAATATACCAGAATATACTAGAATATATCAGAATATATCATAATATACCAGCATATACTAGAATATATCAGAATATACCAGAATATACTCGAATATATCAGAATATATCATAATATACCAGCATATTACAAGAATATACTAGAATACCATGGAATATTCTAGAATATAGTAGAATATAGCAGAATATACTAGACTATACCAGAATATACTTGAATATAGTAGATTATAGCGAAACATAATAGATTATATCAGAATATACTTGAATATAGTAGAATATTCCATAATATAGTAGATTACAATAGAATATACCAGAATATACCAGATGTATACCAGAATATACTGAATTTGTGTTATGTATCAGGATTTTTCTGCTGGCTGGACCTATCCCACGGGACTCGTTCCCGATTCCTGATGGACCCTAGACTGTTCTGACGTTTAGTCTTCGAGAGAGAGGACGTCCTCTGTTGACCCAGCAGTCGTGCAATATTTCTATTTTCGCGAATGCCTCCACGCATCCTTTAAAATAGATCAACCCCTTTGCAGTCTGCGATATTTTCATTTGCCGATTTTTTTTTGGCCGCATAAATCTGTTCCTCCCATTATTACTTTTAATAAAGATGAGAGAGGAGAGATGTTTCGTGAAAGCTCGCTTTGTTTGTGTTCTGATCACTCGAGAAAGTGGGGTACGCTTGTCAGTCTGTCAGTCTGTCAGTCTGTCAACTCTCGCGTAACCGGTAATGGATCGCTCGCAGCCCATCGTAAACAATGACAGACTTGGGATTGTGAAATCATTAGCAGACATTCTTTAGTATGCTCGCCAAATACGATATGCTGTATTTGGTAACATAATACTAATTAGCGATAATTAATTACTAATTATACCTCTGTCAATATTCATTTACTGTCAGCTGGAGGGACTAAACTTGAATAATAGACTGTTATTTATATTGAGGGTTTTTATCGTCGTAAAATATCGGAGCGTGTAATGAATAAAGCTGTAGTTAATAATTCAATTCTATCGAATGGCGTGCATTAACATAAACTGCACGTTCTGAAATGTTGACATATGTTATTATGCATACATTATGTTATTATGTTATCATATTACAGATTATAATTAGCTATGATTAATGTTTTCAAAATATAATGTGTATATGTGACATTTTGATTCGTTGTTAATTTGCGCTCCGTTTATGTTTCAGGTAAGTTGATGATTTCTACTGCGCTGTTCACAATACGTACCTAGTTGTAAAAAAAGATTAAGTCTTTATTGTTATTGGACTGTGAACATTTATGCACAAACAGTCCGAAAAATATTTGTACGCAAAATTTCCCATTCTCGCGAAATTGGAGGGAAAGTTCTGTCGTATTTTATAGAAAACAATAATTAATATTATTCGATGATATAATTTCAAATAAACTGTCAATTACTTGGTTATTTAAAAAGTTACCTGCTTATTTAAAATACGACACAGATTCTCTCTTTTCCTCCAACCTAATATATTCAAATTCGCACGGCGGTGAACGCGTTAAATACGAGCACGTTTTTTTTTGCTGGATACTTAAGAACATAAAAACCGGAGGACCTTGCGATAAAAAATGTCGGAATTGTTTTATTCCCCGTGGTCAGACAGCCGGCCATTTAGAAATCTAGTGTGCCCGCGTGACAAGTGCTGGTGGTGCAGAATTTTCCCGGGAAAATAGCGCATTTCCACCGTGCGCGTCACGTTGTCGCAAGGATTTCACGGTTGTTCGCCGACGCGGACAGGTTGTTATAATCGTAAACAAAATTAAATTGCGACGCGCATTCGGTCGCGATTTACGTCGCGAGCGAGAAACTCGTTAAGGACCCATGAAAATTGTATGGAAAATAAATTGCGTGGTCCCGCGACGCGGAATTGCCCGGCGCACGCAGTCCGGATTCATGGGGGTTAATGAAACTTTCAGCTAATGCGCGCAACGAACAATAAATTTGCCGAGGTGGAAGGAAAACAGAAACCGTGACGCAATCACCCACCAGTGGAACGCGAAAAATTTTACGGCTTTCTAATCTCGGCCATCGAACAAATTTGATTCCCCACTATTTGTGGGAATTTTTTTTTTTAAATGACACTGAACACGATGTGATTTCAGCTGTGTCTTTATTATTGAATTTCAACTGTGTTCAGTGGTTTCATTCTGGGCAACTGGTGCTTCGAGGGTCGATGACGTAGATCCGATACTGTCCGGACCGGTGGTGAGATTTTGTGCAAGATTTTTAGCGCCTGCGCGCCGATTGTAGCCCCAGTAAAGTAAAATTCTCGATAAAATGGGGTACCTTGAACGGGTCCCATGGAAATCACCGACACAGTTTTCACCGACTCCAGATTTGACCGACAACGAATTTAGTCCACGACAGTATTATTCGATATTAACATCGTTTGACAACAACGTTAACCGACCACATCCAATTCTTCTTATAGTGTAATAATTATATTTTTATACAAAAGTAAAAGTGTCAGTGTAGAATAGTTAAAGGGAAAAAATGCCAGCTCCATCTTTAGAAACGATGTTACTATCGGATAATACTGTCGTCAACTAAAATTGTTGTCGGTTGAATTCGTCGACGGTCAAAGTCGTTGTCGGCCAAAGTTATTGTCGCTCAAATCTGGAGTCGGTGAAATATTGTCGGTGGAAACTGTGTCGGTGATTTCCATGGGACCCACCTTGAATACCCCGTAAAATATCGGTACTTTCCCGCCAATATAACTGCCCCAGGGCTCCACTCGTCGTCATAATATACATAGATACGTTACTATTTTGGACAACTACAGTAAAGTCGGGTTTACTGTCCAGAGTCAACACCGGTTTCTAAGTCCAGTGCTCGGGTATATCGGTGTAAACACCACTCATTGACTCGAATGAATCGAAATGTTCAACTTTCTTAATTTTCATTTTTTTTTTATGAAATTTCGCTATCGTATTTCTGGCACTTTCTGATTAATATAAGACCAAACACGATACAATTCGAATTGTATTTAGTGATTAAATCGACGATTCAAGTTTCGTTCGCAAGGAAGGACAGCGCATAGGAAAGAAAGAGACACTCATTCTGTCCTCCTCTATGTTCGGCTTCTCCTTTGAATTTCATTCTGTCCTTCTCTATGTTCGGACTCTCCTTTGAAGTAACAAAAATACGATCACAACACCAGGATTACTGTCCGCCAAAAATACGGTTGTTGGACAGTAAACCCGACTTTACTGTATGCGCGAGAAATCTTGCACAATATCTCACCACTAGTCCGGACCTGTTCCTCCGATTCTACGCCATCGTTTCTCGGAGCTCCAGTTGCCCAGGCCTGGTTTATATTCTACGGTTAATTTTCTGTGGTTGTCAGGAAGAACTCCGCAGGTCGCATACTTTCATTTTCGTGATATTGCCGCTTAAAGTATTGGTCGCTAATGCTTTGACATGGGACATCGGTGAAATTGCGTTATTTTTTTGAGCCTTCCGTATTTATTTTTATGACTTTTTCCGGGTAAAGACGTAAATCCTATAGTATAAAGCTCAATTAATGCATAAACTGAAGTTTTATAGAGGTTTTATAAAGGTATTTTGGTACAAAATTGTTAAAAGAGCTCGTATAAGAATTAAAGGCGTAACCGAAGGGAATGTTGAACACAAACAATAAAATTGCCAGAATATTCCAGGGTAACAATGGAAAATTGAAGACACAAAGAAATGAAATCGCCTTGCCGAGAGGGTGGGAAACTTCCCGATAAAATCCGGCAACAATGCTCCGAGAGGAAGCTAACGAGTTCGTATCCGCCTTTCCTTAACTTTTCTGAGCGATACGTGTTCCAGGTGTTGATATCATGAACCCGATCCAACGGGAACCTTAAAAGGGGGCGGGTTCTTGGGTTTTTACGTTCAGCCCGTCGTCGTCGGGCGTAAAAAGTTGTGTTTCGTGACCCGTCACATTGCAGAGCCTGATAGTAAGACTTTCACAGTGATGTGGATTGTTAAAGGAGAGAAAGAGAGAGGGTTGGGGGTGGGTAGGTTATGTACGTTCTCCAGGGTTGAAACTTCTTTGATCTCGATCTAGCCGGAGAACGGAGCTGGCAAACTTCGGGAGGATCGAGGAGATTGCGGCGTTCCGGAAAGGGTCGATCGATCTTCGAGTGACTGTTAATCCTTTGGGCTGGAATGACGGCTCTTGATTAGCGTGCTACGAGCTCCATTCAACCCCCCACTTGCACCTCCGGAGATTCTCTTTCCGATGAAAATTGTGTTTGGCAACTCTTGAGGGTTGAAATTGGACAGCTCGCAGCTGGAGCCGTTTTACTTCCGTCTACGATCGGGAACCGCTGATTGGTATTGAATTTCGCTTGATTACCAACCTCTAGAAGTTATCGTCTTGCTGGAAACAACCGTCTCGAGCCTGTTGCAAACACGTCACAGCGAGGTATAGTTTATATTTGCAACTCGGGACGGTTTCCATTATTTTTTTCACGATCTCGCAGCTCGCAGAGCTGTCTACCGTGTCAGGAAGAAATTAAATCACGACAGAAAATTAAACAATGCTATAAATTTCAGCCTCAAATCAAAACACTGCGGCACACCCTAGCGCACTGAAAATTTGTGTACAATATTGAATCCTTCCCGAATACACTAAAAAGTTTTATAACCCTACATCCCTTAGTTCTTCTACAATAAATTCCTAAACGTAACCTGATTTTCTTCCCCCAATGTAAATAGTGCGGCATACACTCGGTCAATTAATGCGATCCGACCACCAACAACAGTATCCAGCGTACTAAAAAAATTTGTTTAGAATTTCGATCATTCCCGAATATACTGCAAAAAGTTTCATAACCCTTCATCCCGTAGTTACTGTACAATAAATTCCTGAACGTAACCTGATTTTCATCCCCAAATTAAAATACTGTGGCATACACTCGGTCAATTAATGCGATCCGACCACCAACAACAGTATCCAGCGTACTGACAAAATTTGCGTACAATATCGAATCCTTCCCAAACACACTGCAAAAAGTTTTATAACCCTACATCCCTTAGCTCTTCTACAATAAATTCCTAAACGTAACCTGATTTTCATCCCCAAATGAAAATACTGCGGCATACACTCGGTCAATTAATGCGATCCGACCATCGACAATAGTATCCAGCGTACTGACAAAATTTGTGTACAATATTGAATCCTTCCCGAACACACTGCAAAAAGTTTCATAACCCTACATCCCCTAGCTCTTCTACAATAAATTCCTAAACGTAACCTGATTTTTATCCCCAAATGAAAATACTGCGGCATACACTCGGTCAATTAATGCGATCCGACCATCAACAATAGTATCCAGCGTACTGACAAAATTTGTGTACAATATCGAATCATTCCCGAATATACTGCAAGAAGTTTCATAACCCTTCATCCCTTAGTTCTTCTACAATAAATTCCTAAACGTAATCTGATTTTCATCCCCAAATGAAAATACTGCGGCATACACTCGGTCAATTAATGCGATCCGACCACCAACAACAGTATCCAGCGTACTAAAAAAATTTGTTTAGAATATTGAATCATTCCCGAACGGACTGCAAAAAGTTTCGTAAGCCCACATCCCTTAGGTCTTTTACAACAATTTCCTAAACAGAATTAAACGTATCCTCAAAGTGTCTGAAAATCTAGGAAAAGGTATTTGGCAGTGTGCTGCGAGTTTATTGGCAACCGTTGTACATTAGAACTCGGCTGCAAGGCCTTAATCCGTTGAAAGCGTTTCCTGGTCCCGATCGGTTCGAAGTAAAAATGGCGGACGCCGCAAAAAAAAAAATGAATGAAGTAGTAAATGTTGCCGCGACACAAACGATAAATCACCGGGTGTAATATCCAGTCACGCCAGACCGGGTCCCAAGCTGGCCGAGTAGACGTGGACAAAGTCTTATTCAATTCGCGTGCACCTTGGACGCCGCGATTACATCGCGTGACTCGATGCACCGGCTCGGATTACACGTGCCCGGGGATCCTTGGGATCCTCTGGTGATCCTAAATCCTGTCCGCCCCTGTCACCCGGTTCCGGGAACTCCGAAAACGTCGTGGGCGGCCGGATTCGCCATATCTCGGCCAGACGAACAACTACGGTCTGATTTCTAATGATACATTCTCGACTATCTGTTGTGCAATCGCCAACTGGCCACTGGGTTTTTTCTTTGTTTCTTTTCACAGTAATTTTTGGTCTTTGTTTCGGGAGAACAATAAGCCATTTTTATCTTTTTGCAGATTATCTGTCTTTCCGAACATGTTTTCTTATCGTGTTTAATACCATTCAACCAATATCCAATATAAAACCAATAAACTATAAATTATATAACACGGAGATCCAGATCTTTAATCTTATTAACCCTTTGCAGTCGGAGATATTTTAACTCGAAAATTAATCATTTCTTCCTACCTAGAATAATTCAATACTTAAGTAAATATAATATTCAATATTTATATAAATATTCAATACTTAAATAAAGAATGTCAACATTATTGTGAATAATGGTACAGAAATTTTCAGTGGCGATTCTCAGATCTTTAATTTTATTTTAAACTGAAACCTGTTTTTTTTATAAGATTGTTACTCTGTGTTATTGAGAAGAAAATTCCAGGCTAAGGGCTGAAAATGATCGAAGTGCATTTTACTGGAAATTTTCACTCCAGTCAACGATTAAATATATTATATAACAAACGTTTTTGCAATGGTTAAAATACCCGGAAGTCCATAAACATCGGTACAGCTACTACCAGGAGATCGTCCATTCGATTGAGAATTATGGATCGCCGGCAATTTATTTCGACTCGAGTAATTTTTCATCTCATTGTCCTCCCTTTGAGTGCGCCGAATTACACAGGGGAGGTAATCTTCTCCGCCGACCCATTTCTCAGACAATTTTCCATCCCCCATCCACGATTTTCCAAGCGTACCCTCATTGTTTTTGTCGTCGACGGTACCAAGAGATAGAGAACATTTTGCTTCGTCGCCTTTCATAAACGACCCTTTTATTCGAGCGCGGGGGATCGTTTGTACTACAAATTGGTCTAAGAAGATTTCGTCGAGGCGCGCCCTTGATAGCTCGCCTAGATCCTGATTTATGCTTCTCGATCTACGCGTCAGCAACCGTGGCTTGTTCGCGTTACTCTCCGCGAAAAATCCTCCCAGACGTGCCCCACCTCTGGCAAAGTGGATCTTCTGATATCAAAGAGGTTCAAACCAACCGTAACTTTGCGATAACGGAGTACACGTTATCTTCTTGTCTTCTTGGTTAAATTGTTTTCACGTATTATAATTGGATTACGCAGCCTTCTTCTTGCGCGGCTCGTATAATATGCATGAAAAATTATGTATAAAGTCTTTTGAAGTTTATAATACCTTAAGAAGATGATAGATCAATTTTTGTACAGTTCGTGGTTGAATAATTTTCATCCAAAAAGTTGGCATAACGTCATCAATAATGATACCAAGTATTTTCTGTAATTATTTTTCAATGAAATTTTTATCCAAGAATCGAACAAAATTTTTATAGCTATTATTCGGTGTTCGTTACGTTGAAAATCTGTTACAGACATTCTTGTTAGTTTGTGGTTAAATCATTTTCATCCAGAACAAAATTTCTGTAGCTGTTATTCAGAATGTGTTAAATTGCAAATGTTTGTGACTTCATTTCTCTATTACACATGTTCAATTTTCTGTAAAATTAATTTTTTATAAAATATGAAGTTCCGATAAAAACGAAGTTCTTGAAACGTGCCTACCCGATTACAACGCATCTTACACCATAACTAACTCCGAAACTAATCGACGTCATCAAAGGAACAACGACTACCCTCGACACACTATCTCATCCCGTGCTGGCTCGAAAACATTAAATTCCGTCAGAAGTAGTAGATTGCTCGGCGCTCTTAATAACTCAAACAACAACGAACCCCGAAATAAAGCTAAGGGCCATTAAACTCTAGTCCAATCTACTCCGGGGAACCCTCCTCTCTCCGGAAACGAAACACCTCGGTCCCGAACAAAACCGAGCGATCCAGGGTTTCTATCCAATTTTATGCCTGGTGTCTTTGAATGGAACAGAAGACGAGGGTTACGCTCGTGTTAGGCGGAACCTCGCGTTAACAACATTCTTCCATCCCACCCCTAACACCGGCATACCCACCATAGGCCCCCTCATCCCCCGGACAGTTACCATTTTCCACAAAAGGGACACACTCGATCTTACCCCTCGTTGCATTCGTACGGTAATTGTTCCAGAAATACGAAGGCGCAAGTGGTCGCGGAAATTAACTCACCCTCTACTTCCAACCCCCTTCACCCCTTGGAATGACCCCATGGCGACAGATGGCCCGGAAAATCTAGGATTACGAAACTGGCGAAAATATCGAGTTACCCTGCGTCGAGTTACGATAGAAGAAACGAACCGGCGGCTGCAGCCGATCGAATGGGCGCGACAGGTTCCCACCCCCGGACCGGGGGTGGTTTATGTCGATGCGTCAGTGCCTACTCGATGCATAGCGTTGTCCCTACCAATTGGTCTGATGATGAGTACGCTGTGGATATTATTTGAAAATCTTTTCACCCCTGATCGCTGACGTCGATTTCGATGAAATGTTTTACATTATTGTTACAGGTTCAAATAAAAACGTAGAAATTCCGTAGAAATTTGGGGAAGCACGTTGCCGACGTTTCTTTCTATACTTTTTGCGGGGGAAGCACGTTGACGAAGTTTACTTTCTATAATTTTTTCGGGGGCAGCTAAAACTCCGGAAAAATTTGGGGGAAACACGTTGTCGACGTTTCTTTCTATAATTTTTTCGGGGGCAGCTAAAACTCCGGAAAAATTTGGGGGAAACACGTTGTCGACGTGTCTTTCTATAATCTTTTTCGGGGGCAGCTAAATCTCCGTAGAAATTCGGGGGAAGCACGTTGTCGACGTTTCTCTCTATAATTTTTTCGGGGGCAGCTAAAACTCCGAAAAAATTCGGGGGAAACACGTTGTCGAAGTTTACTTTGTATAATTTTTTCGGGGGCAGCTAAAACTCCGGAAAAATTTGGGGGGAACACGTTGTCGACATTTCTTTCTATAATTTTTTTTCGGGGGCAGCTAAAACTCCGTAAAAATTTGGGGGAAGCACGTTGTCGACGTTTATTTCTATAATTTTTTCGGGGGCAACTAAAATTCGGGGGAAGCACGTTGTCGAAGTTTACTTTCTATAATTTTTTCGGGGGCAGCTAAAATTCCGGAAAAATTCGGGGGAAGCACGTTGTCGACGTTTATTTCTATAATTTTTTTCGGGGTCAGCTAACACTCCCGGAAAAATTTGGGGGAAGCCGTTGTCGACGTTTCTTTCTATAATTTTTTTCGGGGGCAGCTAAAACTCCGTAAAAATTTGGGGGAAGCACGTTGTCGACGTTTATTTCTATAATTTTTTTCGGGGGCAGCTAAAACTTCGGAAAAATTCGGGGGAAGCACGCTGTCGAAGTTTACTTTGTATAATTTTTTCGGGGGCTGCTAAAACTCCGTAGAAATTCGGGGGAAGCACGTTGTCGACGTTTCTTTCTATAATTTTTTCGGGGGCAGCTAAAACTCCGGAAAATTTTGGGGGAAACACGTTGTCGACGTGTCTTTCTATAATCTTTTTCGGGGGCAGCTAAATCTCCGTAGAAATTCGGGGGAAGCACGTTGTCGACGTTTCTCTCTATAATTTTTTCGGGGCAGCTAAAACTCCGGAAAAATTCGGGGGAAACACGTTGTCGTCGTTTCTTTCTATAATTTTTTTTCGGAGGCAGCTAAAACTCCGGTAAAATTCGAGGGAAGCATGTTGTCCAAGTTTACTTTCTATAATTTTTCCGGGGGCAGCTAAAACTCCCGGAAAAATTTGGGGGAAGCCGTTGACGACGTTTCTTTCTATAATTTTTTTCGGGGGCAGCTAAAACTCCGGAAAAATTCGAAGAAGCACGTTGTCGACATTTATTTCTATAATTTTTTTCGGGGGCAGCTAAAACTTCGGAAAAATTCGGGGGAAGCACGCTGTCGAAGTTTACTTTGTATAATTTTTTCGGGGGCTGCTAAAACTCCGTAGAAATTCGGGGGAAACACGTTGTCGACGTTTCTTTCTATAATTTTTTCGGGGGCAGCTAAAACTCCGGAAAAATTCGGGGGAAACACGTTGTCGACGTGTCTTTCTATAATGTTTTTCGGGGGCAGCTGAAACTCCGTAAAATTCGGGGGAAGCACGTTGTCGACGTTTATTTCTATAATTTTTTTCGGGGGCAGCTAAAGCTCCGGAAAATTCGCGATAACAGTGAACAATCAGCGGGCGAGGTATAAATCGCTCAGGTGCTCGATACCGCTACTAGCGTGGGGTGACAAGGAAGGGTTTGGGGGTGGTTGGGAGAGACACGCGTGGTGCTTCATTAACCGCGTCGGGCCTTATGGCGTGTCGGACGTCGAGCGGTGCCCGTGAAATCCCACGGGTACCACGAATCGTCGATCAAGCGACAAATTAACTCGAAATCCCGTCGTAGATCGCCGCAGGTGGACGCGTTAAACGTTTGCGGAACGCGACGACGACGCGTTATCGGACTCTGCGTGTAAACTGTACCGCTTCCGGCTATGCGTTTCCATCTGAAATTTCCCTGTCGTTTGCGTTCCACGAATAATTTCATTGTTTACCACCTGCGACGCTATGCGATATCACACCGCTGTGCATCCAAACAATTTATTTGCTGCTTTAACTCTTAGCATTCGAATGGTGACTCGGAGTTACCACTAAAAGTTGCTGTATCGTTATTCAGAAAATATTGTTTACATTATTAACCTCTTAACTGCGGATCAGAACCTCTTGAGTGCGGAATTGAAATTAACCAATGACGAGTATACACGTTGAACGCAGGGCAATGTGTCCTATTATAAATTATACGAAGAACGAGGAAGGATTACATTTTTATTTCATAAAAAATTAACAATTCATTCTTCAAAAGATTATTGTTATTGCACCGCAATAGAGATTTTGATTGACGTGTATACACGTCGAACGCAGTTAACTGGTTAATAGACTGCGGATCTTGATGCATTTGTAGGAAAATTGAATAGGTGAAATTCGAAGACGTTGGAAAATTTTAAAAATTAAAGACGTCGATGCATACACAGTGTACATACAGGGTGAACATTATAAAGCGTTACAGAGACGAATATCTCCAAAAATATTAATTATACGCCAAAATGTTTCAGCTGAAAGTTGTTGCTGTATATGTATATGATTTCTCCTCCATTGAAATTATGAACAGAAGAAATAACATCGAAATTGGTTTCTATTTCTTGCAATCGGTGCAAACAATATTTATTTTGCATAAAGATATCCGCAGTCCAATTATATTAAGTATGTCGGTATTTTTAATCAATTACCAAACATTCAGGTAATATTGTACAAGGTATTATATAAATTTCACGCATTCAGAAAATTTAAGAAATCTTAGTGGACGGAAATATTCTAGGTCGAAACAAAAAAATTAACAAATTTCGAAATTTAGTAATTTAGTACATTAAGAAATTAAGTAACAAATGATCGAGCCCTTGCGCCGAAAGCATCAACAGTTTTATTGTCGGAAGTAAATGTTAAATTTTTTAGTTAAAATAGCTTCGAGCGCAAAAGGTTAAATGAGGTCATATACATTTTTATTCGCGTTTCAAAGTCCCCGTCGGCACGCTAGTTCGTTGCAACACTGATCTATAGCAGACAAAGAGCTAAACGATCGCAATAAGAACGATCGTCGGAGTCGGTACCGATTTCAGACTTACTGGGAAACGAACTTGAAATCTCGAGTTTCCGCGCGAATCAGCGTCGTATGCGCTTTCGACGTTGGTTTTCTCCGTTTCCGGTTCCCTCGGGGATCAACGGGATCGCAAATCGGACCGAAGTAGCTCGGATCCGATCAAGAACAATAACAGACGCACACACCGGCGATGATGCTTTATCGGTATTCTTTGTGACGTCTTCTTCGCTCGCGAACTTCGTTCCCCTTTATCGCATTGTCTTTATCTTCCGGGAACAGGAATCCGGGAGAACCGAACCCCGGAGAGAGATTTACGATGATCCACCGTTTCCTTTGCTTCCCTTTTTTTTCTCTCCTTCTGCTTTTTCTTCTTGTCCCTTTTGAGCGGGAATCACGCTCGTTTCTCCACGACGGGAATGCATTTTCCAGTTGGAGAAGAACTTCCGCTCGGGGACAAGCGGATATCTTTGCTGATGTTCTTCCCAGGGTGTTTGCTGGAAAAATCTCTGCCGGGATCGTGTGGATTGATTTTCGAATCGGGTTGATCTCTGGTCGAGGTCCGGGGGGCCAATGAGGTTTACATTACCGAAAACATACGCAGTGTGCTTTGGAAATAGTATATCGATACTCTTCTTGTTTGTGCGGGTCCGAAATGTTTGGAAACGTTCGGATTTCTACGATGAAAATGAAGGAATAAGTCAGAAATTGATTTATTGTTTCACAGAAATTGATGTAACTATCTTGACGATTGCAGAAATGTGTTAACACTTTAAACAAATACGCAATGCGATCCACATTATTTTAAATTGAATTAATTCCATGTAACTTTGACGGTGTTGTCAGAAATGAACCGTTAGACTGTGCTCATTTTAACATTATACGAAATTCATTTATTGTTAATATCCTTCTCCTTTAACCCTTAGCACTCGAGTGACAAAATATTGTTTAATTTATTAAGTTTGTTGGTATCTAATCAATTACTAAACGTTTAAGTATCGGAGGAGTTGTTACATCAATTTCATATCCATAAAATGAAAAAAATGATACAGGATAGAATTATTCTAGATAGGAATAAATGTTTAATTTTCGAGATGAATTGCTCTTCGTAATTATGGGCGCATATAATGTAGCAATTAAATAAGAGAACGTAGAAATCTGATAATCGAAAGCAACAACATCGGCGTCGAAGAGATAATTACGATAGCAAGAAACAAAATTTACCTCCGATCGCAATTTCCCATGAATTCCTGACCATGGATTGGTTGTTTCGGTTTTGCGAACCAGAATCGTTATTCCACCCTAACGGACGTCGATTCGAGCTTAATTATTTATCGCCGCGTTGGTAGAAAGAGAGTAAGTGTGGTAGGTCAGTGTGTAGAAACGTTCTACGTTTAACCTGTTGCTTCGAGGACGGATTTATCGGCCGATGTCGATGAATATTTCACGGGAATCGTCACGTCGCGCCGGCTGATAATAATAAATGGTGATTTTCGTTCCGGGTAGGGAGGGAGCGACTGTGCGCCCCTGTGAAATCCACTTCCGGGAAAACTACCGAAACATTTCGAATTATTTCCGGGGCTAACAATCTGCTATGTCAACAATTTTCCAACTGTTCGAGATCCTGTTACCGGATAAATTCAGAAATTCAATAAAACTCAGATTTTCTTTTCACATAACTTTTCTCAAAAATTGTGCCTGTACGAGAAAAATTAAGGGCAGATTCGGAATCAGCGTTAGAAACTCTATAAGATCCACCTAACCGTAATTTGGAAATAAGAAAAGTTAAAATTTGTTGGACAGTATAATTATACTCGCTAATTTTACGTTTTACGCTTTACCTACCGGAAGCATATCAATAGGATTTTCAGTAATTGTGCTGTACCAAAAGAAAGCATAGAAATTTTCTTTTACATTGCAATCTACATCTATAAAAACGCTGTCCTGACTCGCGCTCACTCATCAACGCCCAGGCTAAACCCTTGGACATAGAAAGCTGAAATTTTGCACAGAGGTTTCCTTTACGATCTATACAAGGGATAAGAAAGGATATTTCGGAATTCAACCGCTAAGGGGGTGAAAAGGGGTTGCAACGTTTGTACGAGGAATATTTCGTTCGTGGTCTGATTTACTTGAAACTTGGTCATAATGTTCATCCATACAATTATTTCGCTTTAAAGTTGTCTTATTTCCGTAAATGTATCTGGAAACTAATATACAGGGTGAATTCGATAAAGCAGGACACCTAAAAATCTCCGTTACTTTTCGTTGTACAAAAAAACTTCGTAGGACAAAGTTACACTGTTTGAAGGGCCACATATAACGGTGCAAGGGAAAAAAAATTTCAATGTCATTTTTATGAGATTTCAAGGTTATCGATGTTTTTTT
>CM052189.1:3099800-3110660 GCA_028455805.1 Lasioglossum figueresi | reverse complement strand
AAAAATGTCGTAGATGAGAAAAGAACATCTCTTTTCATTTCAGGCTTTTTCATTGTGAAACATTTCAGCGAGCACACTGTTTCACATCTTCGATATTAACTTCTGTGGATTATAAAAATTCGTGTGTAATCTTTATCCAACGATGTTGCAGTGATTGAAACATCCTTATTCCCAAAAATGTCCTAGAAGAGAAAAGAACATCTCTCTTCATGTCAGGCTTTTTCATTGTGAAACATTTTAGCGGCCACACTGTTTCATATCATCGATATTAACTTCTGTGGATTATAAACATTCATGTCCAATCTTTATCCATCGATGTTGCAGTGATTGAAACATCTTTCTTCCCAGAAATGTCGTAGAAGAGAAAAGAACATATCTTTTCATTTCAGGCTTTTTCATTGTGAAACATTTCAGCGAGCACACTGTTTCATATCTTCGATATTAACTTCTGTGGATTATAAACATTCATGTGCAATCTTTATCCATCGATGTTGCAGTGATCGGAACATCTTTATTCCCAAAAATATCGTAGAAGAGAAAAGAACATCTCTTATCATTTCAGGCTTCTTCATTGTGAAACATTTTAGCGGGCACACTGTTTCATATCTTCGATATTAACTTCTATGGATTATAAACATTCATGTGCAATCTTTATCCATCGATGTTGCAGTGATTGAAACATCATTATTCTCAAAAATGTCGTAGAAGAGAAAAGAACATCTCTTTTTATTTCAGGCTTTTTCATTGTGCAACATTTCAGCGAGCACACTGTTTCATATCATCGATATTAACTTTTGTGGATTATAAACATTCATGTGCAATGTTTATCCATCGAATAACAACGATCAACCAAAATTCTTCCTTTCAATATTGACTTTTCAGTGTGCTTTTCGGGCACGTTAACCTCCACTTTCATAATTATGGGCACAAATATTGATTACAAACGAATCAAATTTTAGTTCATCTAAGAAGAAAGATACAACATTTATACTTGTTAGACTTTGTTTGAAATCTTCTTCACGAGACTGACTGATGACAATTGTGCGTGTTTCTAGGACACCCCGTATAAAAAGAGTCTTCTTTATTTCATAACTGCGAGTAAGAAGGGAGAGGTCTCGTTGATTTCGTTGGATTCCTTTCCTGGATTCAACAGGATACACAACGTATACCTTGCAGCAGGGCAGAAAAAGTGGCTCTCTCGATCTGCCGTCAAGTATCTCACCCTCTCCACGGGTCACCCCCATTTCTCACTGCCTTTTCGCAGAAACGGCGACGTTCTTTCGTCAGGAAGAGTACAGAGCTCTCTGCCATCGGATGATAAATTGTTGTCCCTCCGCGAAGAAATTCCTTCATCTCCCGCGACTCGCCTTGAAAGATCGCGTTATAAATGAATTGCAGCTGTTGGAGAGTGTTCGCCAATTGAACGTAAATATTAGGTCGTTCGAATAGTAATTTCGTGTAAAGATGCCATTGCTTCCATTTGTTATTACTGGACTGCGGATTTTTATGGATTTACGAAGAAATTGGTTGGTTGAAATATAAAACAGTAAACGATTAGAAAAAATGAAGATTATTGTATTACGGGATGAAATCAATGTTTATTTTACTCCTGCTTCCTGAAAAATTGCAAAAGATCTTAGAACAAAATGTCGTAAAACATTTATATATTAATTAATAATAAAAATAATAGTATTAACTAAGTATAAGTAATACTTACTTATTATTATAAGAAAGTAATATTATTATATATTATATATTCTAAGTGGTAAAAAATTGGTTTTCATTGTCTCCTCAGAAAACGAAATGATTTTCCGAACGACTTTTCTTAATGTACAAACTAATATTTTAGTAAATGTAGAAATTATTAAAGGAGCAAATCCCAGAAACTGCTATTTGTGCCACGATTCCCATTAACATTAACTCAAAATGACCGCAAGGTGAAATTTCACTCACGTGCCGGCCTTTGAGGGTTAATGTACCTAAATAGAATTTCGGTTGCTTTGTCGAGCAATTCCCCGGGCTCGGGAACGGTTTAAAAATGTCCGGCGATGTTCATTGAGCAGAAAATTCCCGATTAATAACTGTCGCCGACCATTTACACCGAATAAGCGAGAGGAAATCCCTGACCTAAACCGCAAGGCGAGTCATTTGCTCGAAATTTAGCCGATGTTGCTTCCGTGCTAAATGCCGGAACATCTACCGAGATATCCTTAAGACCAGCGTTAATTGATGCCGTTCTTAAAGGCTGCACGCAGTTTATTCCCCTCGCAAATTCACCGGGGGTAGTAATGCATACGTAAACGCAAGCGGGCGCGGGCCGGGCCGGGCTTTCTATTCGATTTTAACGGTGCATACACGTAAGTGAATGGAATTTACCTCTCCGCGGAATTTCATTTTCAGACCCATCCACCATCGCCACTGTCCTACACCGCCAACCACGCCATTGGGCTGCTGTTACGACACAATTTGCTGGTCAGCGACCACGGGCAATGCATTTTCGAAAATTTTGGTTCTCGACCTTTGATCCATTAGTCGCGACTCTGTTCGAAGCACAGTAATTAACCCCTTTTCGTATTTTAACGAGACAAACTTCTAATTAAGATTTTAATAAAGTACAACAAATATGAATGTTTCGCCTTTCTTCTTAGATGAAATATAATTTGATTCGATTGCGATCAATATTTGTGTCCGTAATAAAACAATGAGTTTATCAGTTATTTCGCATCGCATTATTTCAAACTGAACGAACTCAATGTAATTTTTACGATATTTTCAAAAATCAATTCATTTAGTGTTGTTTAGTGTTAACATCCTTTTCCTTTAAATATCTGGAAACTAGAAATACATATACGACTTAGACCACTTTCATAATCATGGGCACGTTTAAGCATTAACATAAATGTAGCCGTACCAAAAGATATAAATTTTCTTTTCTCTTTAACGACATTTTAAAAATTATCGAAGCGCGTTTTATTGGAATTTTTCATTCCAGTTGTTACGAGCCAGGGCCGCGAGCAAGGCGAGTGGCCGGCGAAGGGTTATTACCCTAGGAATAAGGAATAAATTTGTTAGTTGAAGGTGCGCGGACGAACCCAATGCGAAATTGGGGAGCCGCTAGGATTATAGATTGCGAGGACGAACCTGGCGCGAAGTCAGGGAGCCTCTAGGAATTGAGTCAAACGCAGACGAACCTGATGCGAAATCAGGGAGCTGCTAGGTAGGTTGAAACTTCGCGGACGAACCCAATGCGAAATTGGGGAGCCGCTAGGAGGTTGGCAAAGAGCACAGATGAACCTGATGCGAAATCAGAAAGCTGCTAGGAGGTTGGCAAAGAGCACAGACGAACCTGATGCGAAATCAAGGAGCTGCTAGGAGGTTGGCAAAGAGCACAGATGAACCTGATGCGAAATCAGGAAGCTGCTAGGAGGTTGGCAAAGAGCACAGACGAACCTGATGCGAAATCAGGGAGCTGCTAGGAGGTTGGCAAAGAGCATAGACGAACCTGATGCGAAATCAGGGAGCTGCTAGGATGCGGACGAACCAGATGCGAAATCAGGAAGCTGCTAGGAAGTTGGGAAACAGCACAGACGAACCTGATGCGAAATCAGGGAGCTGCTAGGAGGTTGGCAAAGAGCACAGACGAACCTGATGCGAAAGCAGGGAGCTGCTAGGAGGTTGGCAAAGAGCACAGACGAACCTGATGCGAAATGAAGGAGCTGCTAGGAAGGTTGAAACTTCGCGGACGAACCCAATGCGAAATTGGGGAGCCGCTAGGAGGTTGGCAAAGAGCGCAGACGAACCTGATGCGAAATCAGGGAGCTGCTAGGAGGTTGGCAAAGAGCACAGACGAACCTGATGCGAAATCAGGAAGCTGCTAGGAGGTTGGCAAAGAGCACAGACGAACCTGATGCGAAATCAGGGAGCTGCTAGGAGGTTGGCAAAGAGCACAGACGAACCTGATGCGAAATCAGGAAGCTGCTAGGAGGTTGGCAAAGAGCACAGACGAACCTGACGCGAAATCAGGGAGCTGCTAGGAAGGTTGAAACTTCGCTGACGAACCCAATGCGAAATTGGGGAGCCGCTAGGAGGTTGGGAAACAGCACAGACGAACCTGATGCGAAATCAGGGAGCTGCTAGGAGGTTGGCAAAGAGCACAGACGAACCTGATGCGAAATCAGGGAGCTGCTAGGACGCGGACGAACCAGATGCGAAATCAGGAAGCTGCTAGGAGGTTGGAAAAGAGCACAGACGAACCTGATGCGAAATCAGGGAGCTGCTAGGAGGTTGGCAAAGAGCACAGACGAACCTGATGCGAAATCAGGGAGCTGCTAGGAAGGTTGAAACTTCGCGGACGAACCCAATGCGAAATTGGGTAAGCCGCTAGGAGGTTGGAAAAGAGCACAGACGAACCTGATGCGAAATCAGGGAGCTGCTAAGAGGTTGGCAAAGAGCACAGACGAACCCGATGCGAAATCAGGGAGCTGCTAGGAAGGTTGAAACTTCGCGGACGAACCCAATGCGATATTGGGGAGCCGCTAGGAGGTTGGCAAAGAGCGCAGGCGAACCTGATGCGAAATCAGGGAGCTGCTAGGAGGTTGGTAAAGAGCACAGACGAACCTGATGCGAAATTAGGAAGCTGCTAGGAGGTTGGCAAAGAGCACAGACGAACCTGACGCGAAATCAGGGAGCTGCTAGGATGCGGACGAACCTGATGCGAAATCAGGGAGCCGCTAGGACTATGTAGTTTTCCTGGACGAACCCAATGCGAAATTGGGGAGCCGCTAGGTAGAATAAATCTCTGTTTGGAAGATAGGAATGTCGCGAACGAACCTGATGCGAAATCAGGGAGTCGCTAGGAATGTTAGTAGGGCCTCGTAACTTATATAATCTAATTGATACAACCCGAGCGGTAAGGTTGTATCGTGTGGGAACGTTCGATTACTCTATTAGGATACAGGAACAATAATTGAGGGTTTAATGAGTTTACACGAAATTATCAAATATAACACAAATATATTCAACCAATGAGTGTGTTACATGTGTAATTGTCGCGATTGAAATGAAGATGAGTTGTAAGAAAGGTGTTGTTACCTAAATTCAGATGCTCGGTTTTGACGCACTGGCAATGCTCGTAGCGACTTTAGAAATGCCGTAATAGATTTTATACCGGACTCGTGGAATCTATACGGTCAACTTTGATACGAAGGGGAACTCTAGCCCGATCTCACTGGAAGTCGACTCTACGAGATGGAGCACGACGCGACTCGATTCGTGTCTACCGAAGTACCAGCCCCCGAGAGTAAAAATCAGAGGGTTTATATACCCCCACAACGAATGAACTGCTTTGTTCATAATCTAAGGGTACTTAGGGCCAGACTAGTAACTCTAGTTTTTTGTCGCTTCCAATGAAATCAGAGCCAGAGCTCAGTCCTAATGAAAGGGTTCAACCAAGATACGAAAGGTTATCTAGGACGCTTCCCTCCAGAGACGATCTGGAAGAGATTCCTGTGAGGAAACGAACGGAAGATTTTCTCTATCCGTAACACAGTCAATGATTAAACATCACAACAATCGTTCTTGCAAATATTGTTAAAGATACCTTTCGGGTTTAATTGATCGGTTAATATTCCATTGCAATCTTCATGCACTACAAGTGCACAGAGATCCGCAAACTGTTGTCCATCTGATTTGGCTGGAACAGTGTTTAGCATGAAAATCGCGGATCGGAAAACAGAATGTGGCTGGACGTCAGTGGGGCTTCCAGTTTTCGAAAATACCGCCCGGCCCGGCCCGGCCCGATCCGCTGGCATCGCGTTAACGACGGCAACACCCCGGCGTAATAACATAATGGCGTGTTACGGGTATTACGCAGATTACGCAGCTTCCGTTCAGTCACGCATGACGAATCCCAATTGGGGTGGCCGAAGGGGGTGGAAGAGAGAGAGGAAACCACCCCCGGGTTGCCGGTGTTTATGCGGGCCGGAGGCTGAGAGCGCAGGGACTACCTATTAACAGATTAATGATTTCATAAAGGCCGGGGCCGGCTAATAAACGGTATTAAAACAGAGAACTAGGATACGTTTCGCCGGCCGATGAAGGGTTGTTCTACGGCGGGGCTCGTTAAATATTCGATGAGGATTCCCGCATTCCCGAGCCGACCCGCGTATTTTCTCTCGGACCGAACACGTACGCGCGCACACACCCACGACGCAAAGTCTCGTTTGATTTCTACGGCCGGTTTTATTGTCCGGGGCTTACACGGTGGGGCTGACGGCGACCCGGGTACAGGTTTTATTGGCTTGCACTCGGGGACAGAATGTGGATTTTGTTAGAGTAATGCTGCCCGAGAAATATTACTTTTTTGGGGCGCTGATAATGCGAATGGTTTATCAGGATTAAATTGCTCGCGCGATGAAGAATTCAGGTCGAAAGAAATAATGATCTAGAGACTGGCTGGATTTTGTAAGAGTGACAATGATGTAAGAATGACAATGTTCGAGGATTTTTGACTTTTTTGGGTAATAATTTGGATGATCTCAGTTTTTTCAAGATTTACGACGAAGCGACACACTGCAATATTAATGAACAATTTTTACGACAAATTGCATCGACATTGGAATATTAGATAAAATTAGCAATATTACTTTTTTTACGATCACGTTGAAAAATTCAGGTAGAAAGGACGAAAGATCCGTTAAAACAATGTTCAAGAATTTTCACTATTTTGAGGAATAATTTTGTACGGTTTTTTCAATTTTTACAACACGGTGCATCCACATTGAAATGTTGTATAAAATGAGCAATATTACATTTTTGACGATCACGTTCAAAAATTCAGGTAGAGAGGACGAAAGATCTGGTAAAAGAATGTAAAAAAATTTTCACTATTTTGAGGAATAATTTTGTTCTGATTTTTTCCAATTTTACAACACGGTTGATCCACATTGAAATATTGTATAAAATAAGCAATATTACTTTTTTACGATCACGTTGAAAAATTCAGGTAGAAAGGACGAAAGATCTGGTAAAAGAATGTTCCAGAATTTTCACTATTTTGAGGAATAATTTTGTTGTTCTGATTTTTTCAATTTTTACAATACGATGCATCCACATTGAAATGTTGTATAAAATGAGCAATATTACTTTCTTTACGATCACGTTGAAAAATTCAGGTAGAAAGGACGAAAGATCCAGTAAAACAATATTCAAGAATTTTCACTATTTTGAATAATAATTTTGTTGTTCACATTTTTTTCAATTTTTACAACGCGATGCATCCACATTGAAATGTTGCATAAAATGAGCAATATTACTTTTTTGACGATCACGCTGAAAAATTCAGGTAGAGAGGACGAAAGATCTGGTGAAAGAATGTTAAAAAATTTTCACTATTTTGAGGAATAATTTTGTTCGGTTTTTTCAATTTTTACAACACGGTGCATCCACATTGAAATGTTGTATAAAATGTGCAATATTCCTTTTTTACTATCACGTTGAAAAATTCAGGCAGAAAGGACGAAAGATCTGGTAAAGGAATGTTCAAGAATTTTCACTGTTTTGAGGAATAATTTTGTTGTTCTGATTTTTTCAATTTTTACAACACAGTGCATCCACATTGAAATGTTGCATAAAATGAGCAATATTACTTTTTTGACGATCACGTTGAAAAATTCAGGTAGAGTGGACGAAAGATCTGGTAAAAGAATGTTCAAGAATTTTCTCTGTTTCGAGGAATAATTTTGTTCTGATTTTTTCAATTTTTACAACACAGCGCATCCACATTGAAATATTGTATAAAATGAGCAATATTCCTCTTTTTACTATCACGTTGGAAAATTCAGGTAGAGTGGACGAAAGACCTGGTAAAAGAATGTTCAAGAATTTTCACTGTTTTGTCGAATAATTTTGTTCTGATTTTTTCAATTTTTACAACACAGCGCATCCGCAGTGGAATACTGTATGAAATGAGCACCGCCCGCGAAGAGCGTCCGAAGAAGACTCTGAGAAAGAAGAAACAGTGGTAGATTTGAATACGGGCACGTAACACGATAACCATACTCGCGTTACTTTATTTCCAATTGTGCGATCCGATCACATTTCCTCTCTCGCGGTCAAGAAGGGAACAATAAAAATGGCACACGTCGCGCATAAAGGCTACGGTAAAAAGCCTGGAACGTCCGCCAGCAATATTTTCATCGGAGCCGGGTGACTCTCTCCGTGTCCCGATAAGGTGTCGTCTCTCTCCTCCGAACCAGTTCCAGCGAACAATACCATGTTCGATTCGGTCCGAACTTGCTGGAAAATAATACCGTTAATCAGAATGTAATTCCACGCCATCGGCCAGCGGTGATGCAATTCCGTTCGATGATAATGCGGATCGGAAGATTTCGTGGGCGGCACCGGGCTCTCGCAATGAAACCTAATATCGAAAGAGAGGGAGAGGGAAAGACTGAGAGAGAGAGAGAGAGAGAGAGAGAGAGAGAGAGAATCGGCATCGGCCGCTAATACTCTGGAAAGTTTATTAGCCCTCGCCTCCTCCTTTGTGCTCCCTGCGCTTTAATCTCCGTCTGTCGCGGCCCGGGGATCAATTTCTCATGAATAGCACGAGGGACGTTCACCTGAACGATTTTCGAAATAAATATACCTCTGCCATGCGAGCTAGAAATCTCACGTAAAAACTTTCTGTTACACCCTCTTTCGATTTCGAAACTACGGTAATGCCTCGATACGTGCACAGAGATGTGCACGATACTTGCTTCTTCCTTCAAACTTTTATTTTTATTTCCAGATCGATCGAACATTTCGTTGAACTGACACTTGTACGTTCAATTAGACACTTCAACGAGTATTTCAGAATTTTCTGAGGCGACTAGGGGCTGGCGCTTAAAGTATGAACTCTTCGATATCTGGGAAGTCACTTTCGTTCCCATACCCGACAAGTTGCCTGGAGAAAGTCTAATAACTTTTCAACAATTCGGAAGTTCGCATTCTCGAAGATCTTGAAATCTCCTCGGAACTGTTAAAATCTTCCCTTCGATTTACCGTCTAAACTCCCCTCTCCCCAGGTGGATGTTTCCTCGGGTCCTGCGGCTCTTGTTCCAGCTTTCCTCGCTTTCAGTCTGCTCCTCCATCCATCACGATGCTACCTTCGCTACCTATATCCCGGGGTCCCTTCCACCCACGTGCAACGACGAACGGGTAGACAGTGTGGTTGGTAACCACGTAGAGACGGGTCTCTCTCCCCGCTAATGTAATGTGATCACGTAGAGCTCTAGCAGGACCGTCTTCGAAAGCTCGCCGTCGCGTTACAAAGGAGGGGATTTCAATATCTTTGCGTCCCTGTGCCCAATATTCCGCGGAACTCGTGCATGCAGACCGGCGAGGCGGGCGAGAACAGGGAGACACGGTTGATTGAGAACGCAACGTGAAAAACGTGAGGATTCAACAAGACCCATCTAGTCTGATATCGCCGCAGCCACGACGCTGTGTTTAATTCCTCGAAATAGATCCGGTCCACCATCGTTGGTGTGAAGATGATGTAAAATTGTGGATACAAAACTGTTTGGAATACGCAGCAGTCGCGGAACTGTCCTTTCAAGTAAATCTTATATACAGGGTGTTAAGAAATGTTTGGTCTCGGCAAGCATAGGCGTATTCTACATCTTCGGATCGATGGAGATCTGTAAGAAAAAGTTGCCGCAAAATTGTCCTTGACCTTGAATTTCAAGGTCAAATTTGTTTTTATTGTATTGTATTCTACGCATCATGAGGATAAAAAGTGTCAATGGAACTATGGGTCAGAACTCAACCGTTCTCATAAAAAGTAATAGTAGAGTTATTACTGTGGCGGAGTTATTACTTCCTACACTCGCCACAAGATAGACAGATAGTCGAAGACCTTTCTCGCTACTACCTGATCAGTCACCGATCCCTATACAGGGTGTCCCAAAATTCCCTCAACATCGGGAAATGGGAGGTTCCTGAGATCATTTCAAACGACATTTTCGTTTACGAAAATGTCATCCGAAGCTCCGTTAAGGAGTTATTAACGAAAAACACGGACCAATGACAGCGGGACCTAGACGCGTATTGGCACGTTCAGCGCGACGAGCCAGCAGCCAAGCGTTGGTGGCACGCCGCGATGTCGCAACGAACAAGTTTCTCGATAATGTTAATCCTCTCCGATTTCTATGAGCTTTGAATATGTTGTCAAGACCATGATTCTGAACAACATTTATCGGTATAATTTTTTGCTGTCGGCTTTAGTTTACGAGATATTAATTCAAATTTGTAATTCAAAATCGATAAATGTATTATTTTCCGTCCGATTTCGACGAGCTTTGCATATGTTGTCAAGACCATGATTTTGAACAACATTTATCGGTGTAATTTTTTACTGTCGGCTCTAGTTTACGAGATATTAATCAAAACTTGTAATTCAAAATCGATAAATGTATTATTTCGTGCCCGATTTCAACGAGCTTTGCATATGTTGTCAAGACCATGATTTTGAACAAAATTTATCGGTATAATTTTTTACTGTCGGCTCTAGTTTACGAGATATTAATTAAAACTTGTAATTCAAAATCGATCCATGTATTATACTATTTCCTGTCCGATTTCAACGAGCATTATTATAAATGAAAAAGTTATTTCATGGTCATAGAAATTGTTGAGGACCCACATTATCGGCAACTTTACCCAAACGGGAGAAAAAGCAGTAACCGATTGAATTAAAAACTCACTTATTCAGCCGTAAATCCATTTGTCTTCTACACCAGTAAAACTTCTAACACTAGTCAAACTTGTAACCCCACACTTTCACACAATTATTATAAACTACGCGTATAACACTTTTCG
>CM052189.1:3039680-3055338 GCA_028455805.1 Lasioglossum figueresi | reverse complement strand
AAGGGAACGCAGGCCCGTCATCAAAATTCCCGATGTATATTTTTTCCAAGTCGAATCTCGGAATGATAGGTAACTCGAGCGGATCCAGGATATTTAGTTGTTCTGTTGGCTGCATTTTAATTTTATTTGAGTTTTATAAATGTACAAAGCACTGCAGTGGTATTTAATGGTGGATCGAAAGGCTCCAGCAACATTGATTTCGCATTTTCGATCGTTACGGTATTCGCAGGCACGTCGTCAAAATTCTCGATGTATATTTTTTTCCAAGTCGAATCTCGCCACTCGAGGGAATCAATTTCCCCTCACGTTCCCGGCGAGCAGACGTCAAAGGGGAATTTCGATGAGTCGAATTGACAGTTTTACGATCCCCCTCGAAAGCTTCCTATATTTCGTTCGTCTCCATTGGAGATCACGGAAAGCTTTTCTTCGTCATCGTGGATACTTGTCAGAGATCGGAACGCGTTTCCTCGTCAACTTAATTCGAACGTGGAAAGCGAGGAACAGGCGCGTGCAACCAATAAATTTTTCTATACGCGACTATTGTAGCTTTTCTAAAAATTAATTCTTCGGAACAGGAACACTTTCTTAAACGTTTTTTTGACGTCAGGCGGCATTCCCAGCGCTATTCTCGCTTCGCCGTCCGCACCCTCAAAAACAACCCCTAAAATTGACGCGTCCCGTACTTTTACCGGGCGGAAAACCGACGGGGATCGTCGCAAAACAATTATCACCCCAATAAATTCTGCGAAACACGAGTGGAGGGGCGTAATGAAATCAGCATGACGGCGAGAGGGGGCGGTGTTACAGGGAGAACGAAAAGAAGCGAGGAGGAGGAGGGCGACAGGGGGGTGGTGGTTTCGGTCGCGAGTTTAATCGGCCGGTTCTCACAGGGGGGGGGGCGCGAGAGCGACGTCGCACGTTCTCCCCGGTGTTTAATTCGAAGGGTTAGAAGTCGAGTTAATTAACACGGTGCTCAATTATTCAGGGCAAGCCTAATAAGCCGTGTCGAAACTGTTTGCCGCTGGTACACGATCGGAACGAGTTTACGGCGAGAACCGGGCACGTCGAGCCTCTGCCCGGGCTTTTATGGCGAGCTGTTGCTTTCCGGGGGCCAGGCTGACCCTTCCAACGTGTACGTCGCGTGGAACGAAATAATTCGGGGCGCGAAGGGTTCAATGGGAGAAGACAACCCGGATCGGGAATTGTTTGACAGTGGCCTGTTCTTCAGGATCCCCATGCTTACACCACCTTGAAAGGGACCGATCCGCCATCTTTGATGCTCTGGTTGGTTTAGGGTTGTTTCGTTAAATACCTTAGAAAATTTTCGTCATCAACCCCTGGCCGTATTTTAACGAGTCAGACTCGCGATGAAGATTTTAACAAAGTCTAGCAAGCACGAATGTTACGCGTTTCTTTTTAGATGAAATCATTGTTATTGCTTAAATATTAATTACAATTTTCCTTTGTCTTCTACACCGTTTTTCGGAACGTTACAGTCGCACCGATTAAAACGTCTTTGTCACCAAAAATGTTGTAGAATGGAAAAGAAAGTTCATTTTTCTTTTTTTTGTATGGCTACATTTATTTTATTTAAGCATTAAAATAAATGTAGTTTAAAATTAATAGTCTTCGTTTGGCTACATTTATTTTATCTAAGCATTCGAATAAATGTTGCCATACAAAAACTATGAATTTTCTTTTCTCTTCTACTTCTTGGCGATAAAGACGTCTTAATCACTGCAACTGTAAAGAAAATGTTACGGCAAGGGGTTAATATAAGGGTTCATCCTCGTATACCCTCGTTAGACCCTAAAATCCGTAATTCTGGGGAGAGAATAATATTTCGGGCCGCCAGTAATACTAAAATAAAAATCAGAGTATATGATAGAAAGTTTCTATCGACTGCATTAGGGTGGCAGAATATTAAAACAGGGCTTAAACCAGCTCGGCCAGGTCGATACACCTAGAATAAAGATTAATCTTAATCGGGAGCGGTCTAACAGCGAGCGAATAATATTTTAACACCCCGGTTTAAAGGGTTTTGCGAGCACACATTCTCAGAGGGTGTCGTCGCCGGTAAATCGAGGCAGAGGAGGGTCGACCGAAAATTGTCGACGGCTCGCTTAAACAGACCTCGGGCCGAAACTTTTTCAATTATTCCGGCAAAATAGCCGGATCAAAGTTGCCGGCCGGCTAGGCAGATTAATAATTCCGGTATTAATTAAAATTCAGTTATGACGGTGTGAAATAAGGGGCAGTCGACCGAGAGGATCCGTGACGAATCGATATCGGGGGCCGGCCTGCCGACCGTGGCCGATGAATATAATCGCGAATTAATCGAATCAGCCCGGGACACGTGACGTATCAAATTCAGGAATATCATTTTAATTATTGGCCCGGTTCAAGGGTTGTTTACCACCTCTTTTTCGACCACCGCGTTGTCCGCTTTTAATCACACGGCTGACGTTCCTGTTCGACGAACATTTACCACTTCCCCGCAAATAAACCACCGCTGTAAATATAATCGGAGGGGCCCGTTAGGATGCTTTCACGCGGAATCGTATGAAAAATTATCGACAGTTTCTTTTGAATATTCATCGTCCACCACCCTACCACCCACCTTACCGTGAATTTCCGATTAGTTCGAAAATTTTACGAGCCGGTGTTATTATGCAAAAATTTTGACTAATATTCATGATGTTGAGCGCACTCGAGCCACCCACGTAATATTAGATGATTGCATACATTCGTGCCCGTTTTTCAATGATGTCGCGAACTGTACTGTGCACGACGGAGTGGAAATAAAGATTTATTTAGTCACCATTCTTTTCTACAATTATTACATTTATTACTGTATTCTTTAACACTCTAAAAAAGTGTTCCCTTATAAAATTATAATACGTGCTCTACTAAAGATATTTATACAACCATTCCTTACAAAATCATTTTTATTATTTCAATAATTGTAAAATAAAAAATCTGGAACCGGTCATTTTGACCGGTGGTGGTAGGTTTAGTGTTCAAATTTAACCGTTCAACTTTATTTCCAAATCGGACACGAACTTACGCAATCTTCTCATATAAAGTACTTGTATAGTTTGCAGCCGGACGACCTTATTTGCACTTCAAAATTAATTGTTACTTTCTAAAAAAAAGTTTACAGTAATCGAGTCTTAACTTCTTGGAAGATTACAAATTTCTGATATCTCTAGAATTTCTACTCGATGTTCGCTGACATCGCGAACGGTAGAAAAGTTTAATTTTAAAGTTTCCGTGTGCTGAAATCGCACGTGGAACGCAAATTCTACGGTAGATCTCGTCTGACAGGTTCGGTAAACACGTGAGAAATCCACGAGAGACCGTCGCCGTCGTCGGACAGGGGTTTAGGGTAACTGAGTGTTCAGCCTGTTCGTTAAAAACCCGGAGGCAACACGAATAAGTGAATTAGGAAGGTGCGAGGCCAGACGTCCTTTTAGGGCGGCCATTTACCTTCCCCAATTTTCCATCGTCACCGTGTCCCCATCTCTATTACTGCTAAAAAAGAAGATGAAGACGGGAGTGGCTGCTCTTGTAGTCGGGAAAACCTTTGTCAGGGATGAGCAAAAGAAAATCTCTTTTTTTCTCCGGCAAGTGTTTGGTTTCTCGTTTAAATTCGAACGACGAGATAATTACTCGGCGAGGGAACCGGTTAAGTGTCGTTCCGGGTCGAAGCTAGTGTATTCGAAAAAAAATTATTCAGTATTACAATTCCGCATACATACATTTATTTATTTATGCAGAATTTGGCTGAGCGAGAGATAAGAGAGTAAGTGATCAGAGAAAATTACGAATATTGATACGTTTAATGTAACAAAGTCATTAAGGGATGAAATCAATTTTTACTTTGCTCCTGCGTCCTATCGATGCCGAACATTTTTATATTTCGCATAAATATCCCCAGACTAATAATCGTACACAATTAACAACATCGACGAGCGTCAGATTAACCATTAGATTCGCCACTAAAAATGGCTGTACCATTGTTCAAAATATTCTTTACGTTATCAAATATGTATCATATAAATTTCATATCCATAAAATGAAAAAATTCAATGTTTTATTTCCGAGTTAAAATATCTCCGACGGCAAAGGGTTGATGAAATTAAAGATCTCGATCTTCACAGTTCAAACGCTTAATAAAATTCAAGATCTCGATCTTTATAGTTCACAAACGGTCAACAAAATTAAAGATCTAAGTCTGTATAGTTGAAACGCTTTAATCGCGGTATAAAAACCGTGAATTGAATTCTTCGTTATCTAGGCTCGCTACAGTTGTCAAGCGCGAATGGCACACAAGGAGAAACAAATTCTGGCAGAAAACAGCATAGCAACCTCGGCTTCATTTCCTCTGTATTGATTTCCCCAGTTGCGTCGGCTGCAATACCAGTCTATTTGAATTTCTCTCTATTAAAATCTCTTCCACCTCCCCTCCCGGTCTCCGAGTTTCATGTGCATCAACTTGTCCATAACTCGAGCAGCCATTGAGTAAGGACAACAGCAGGCAACGCGACCGGAAACGCATTCCTGACGCAACCGACGCTCGCGTGTGACGTTAATGCATTCGCGGTGACAAGCGAACTTTTTCAATTATTCACCTGTCGATTTTCTCGGCGGAGTTCAGTTCTCGAAATAAGAATCTTCGACGCTTCTCGTTTTTGTCTTTTTTTTTAAGGGAACGCGGAAACCGTCTGTTTCGCTTCCAATAATCAGACTGAGGGTCTTTCTGCAAAATAGAAAATCGTCTGAGTCGAATGCAAGAAATTTTCTACTGTCTTTGAATTTTTATTCAACGAAATAACTACTTGATTGCAAAATAGATGTTTTATAGTGCGACCGACACCTTCGTTCGTGCTTGAAACACTAAGGAATGATTTAGAAAAATTGAGAATTACACACGCTACCGTTTCAAATTCCTTCCACACGGGTTTCTCATAAATGTATAAAATCCGCAGTCTAGTAATAACCTTCCGTGCCTCGGCAGGTGAACATTAAAATCTCGAACCTCTGGGCTCTCCGAGGCGCGCCGGTGAGAAGAGCGAAACGCGAAAATGAAATAACTTTTTTGAAATACGCGTGCTACTTGTATTACCGTGAAAAGCCATTTCTTCCCGGAGCCGTATTTCCAGAAATGCGTGGAGAATATGAAAACGTAGGATAGGCTGAAATATAAGAACAGGACACTTTATCGATCAAAATAGAGTTCGGCTAATGTGGAATAGTTTTTCCTCTGCACACGTTTTAAACAGAGTTCAATAAATATGGATATATAAAATCCGGTCCGAATAAATCGAAGGGAAATGTTGTTTCGCGGTCATGAATATTCAATCTTTACAGCAAACGAGCGCGTCGAATATATAATTTCGTCTCCTGAAAAAACATTAATAATACGATTAACAAACTGCTTGCGGAGGAAATCATAGAGCGGGGGACTAATTTGCATAACAAAATCGATACAGAAATAAATACATTGGATATTTTGGTGAAAACATCGCTGAAAAATAATTTTAGAATATATTATCTTCTATGTAAATAGAAATGTAAATGTTCGTTTGTTCAAAATCTTAAATCTCCGAAAGTTCTTCACCGATTGCTTTGAAATTTTTAAATCACAACGTTGCATTCGAACACGCGCGTGTTTTTATATACCTAATCTATACAATAATCTATATAAATAAAAATGTAAATGTTCGTTTGTCCAAGATCTTAAATCTCCGAAAGTTCTTCACCGATTGCTTTGAAATATTGAAATCACAACGTTGCATTCGAACACGCGCGTGTTTTTATATACCTAAGGTATACAATAATCTATATAAATAAAAATGTGAATGTTCGTTTGTTCAAGATCTTAAATCTCCGGAAGTTCTTCACCGATTGCTTTGAAATTTTGAAATTTACAACATTGTATTCGAACACGCGCGTGTTTTTATATACCTAAGGTATACAATAATCTATATAAATAAAAATGTGAATGTTCGTTTGTTCAAGATCTTAAATCTCCGAAAGTTCTTCACCGATTGCTTTGAAATTTTGAAATCACAACACTGTATTCGAACACGCGCGTGTTTTTTACATACCAAATCTATATAATCTATATTAATAAAAATGTAAATGTTCGTTTGTTCAAAATCTTAAATCTCCGAAAGTTCTTCACCGATTGCTTTGACATTTTTACACAACGTTGCATTCGAACACGCGCGTGTTTTTATATACCTAATCTATTTAATCTATATAAACAAAAATGTAAATGTTCGTTTGTTCAAGATCTTAAATCTCCGAAAGTTCTTCACCGATTGCTTTGAAATTTTGAAATCACAACGTTGCATTCGAACAAGCGCGTGTTTTTATATACCTAATCTATACAATAATCTATATAAATAAAAATGTAAATGTTCGTTTGTTCAAGATCTTAAATCTCCGAAAGTTCTTCACCGATTGCTTTGAAATATTGAAATCACAACGTTGCATTCGAACACGCGCGTGTTTTTATATACCTAAGGTATACAATAATCTATATAAATAAAAATGTGAATGTTCGTTTGTTCAAGATCTTAAATCTCCGAAAATTCTTCACCGATTGCTTTGACATTTTTACACAACGTTGCATTCGAACACGCGCGTTTTTATATATATACCTGATCTATATAATCTATATAAATAACAATGTAAATGTTCGTTTGTCCAAGATCTTAAATCTCCGAAAGTTCTTCACCGATTGCTTTGAAATTTTGAAATCACAACGTTTCATTCGAACACGCGCGTGTTTTTATATACCTAATCTATACAATAATCTATATAAATAAAAATGTGAATGTTCGTTTGTTCAAGATCTTAAATCTCCGAAAGTTCTTCACCGATTGCTTTGAAATTTTGAAATCACAACGTTGCATTCGAACACGCGCGTGTGTTTATATACCTAATCTATATAATCTATATAAACAAAAATGTAAATGTTCGTTGATTGAGCCAGAGAAACGCGTGGCCGGATACAGCTAGTTCGAAATAAAAAATTAGATTACAACATAAAAATTGATAAAATAAAAATTGATTTAATCCCTCAATGATATTTTTACTTTAAAAACAACATCACGATATTCTCCGATTTTTAAATTCGTGCACCGTTTTATATTTCGCCCGATCAGTTTCTTCATAAATGAATAAAGATCCGCTGTCAATAATCAATGTACAAGTGTTTTTCTCGCAGCTTCATATTTTTACTTTTCTTCGTCAACGAAAGAATATTTTACCTCCGAATAAAGTAGGTGGGTTTTTATGATATTCGTTCGGGGATATTCGAGGGCGAGTCGGAGGAGCCGCAACAAAAATTAATTAAAAATCCAATTAATCGGGAATCCTTAAAGGGTGGGAAAAGGATTGGAGGCGTCGTCTGTGGAAAGAGGTTTGATAAAGGAGAAACGGAGGGACTTGTACCGGGAGAAACTCGCGTCGGCGAAGGGCAGAGAAACGGCGAGAAGGAAGCCGAGTTTCAAACTACATAGACGTGTAATCATATATAGATAAGCGGGGAACGTATTCACGGGGAGAGGCCAAGATTCTATCGTTGCAGCAGCTGCAACGTAAGAGGATGTGGCGGACCTTGGTGAAAAGCCTCCACACCCGATTCCGACGTGATTTCGTAGGGTTATTTAGTGGTGGGTGGAGCAAGAGAAAGAGAGAGTGTGTGTGTGTGTGTGAGAGAGAGAAGGAGGGAGAAAGAGCAGGGTTCTCGGGAAGTTTCGGTTCGCGATATCGAATCGCGTACAATGATACAATGAGTTGCGCATACACGTCGGTCTCGGTGAGAGCTCGCCTTCGAGATACCGTGCGCCGATAGCTTTTGTAATTTTAGAAAATGGACGACCCCGAGACGTCGTCGTCGGGGATGCGCAACGAACATATATTTGGTAGGAAATTATTTAAAAAATCACAAGCATCTCTCCCTGTGGAAAGTATTATAGTAATTAGTTGTTGCACTTTGTCTTGCACGTGTTAATTGCACGAACAAAATCCGATTTCATATTTCTGTTTAATTCGAGGAGAAATCTTGAATTTACTCTTCTCAGAAAATTCCTTTTTTTACTGATCCTTCTGAGAGAAATTTCAACATTCATTATATCTCAGGATTTAATGGTAATTGTGGTTTACTAATATTTCGAGTAAAAGTGGAACGTTTTAAATCTAAGTAATAACGTGTGCTGAAACGTCTTTATTCCCAAAAAATCATATTTTTTCAATGGCTAGATTTATTTGAATGCTGAAATATCGATAACGAACGAATCAAATTTTATTTCATCGAGAAAGAAACGCGATTCTGACTCGTTAAAATACGGCAAATGTTTAAGATCGAGAAGAGAGGTTTTTGTAATTATTAAATTCTTCTGTATTCTAAAAATTGCTAAAAATCCAAATGTATCGGAAAACAGATACAATTTCATGTGAATAGCGTAAAAAAGAATGGAATAAAAATCTTCTAGATTGAAAGATGTATCTTGATTTCGGAATACAAAATTGGATCGAGTCGAAAGGGTTAAGTATTTTTGAGGTGGACAGAAGAAAGTGGAGGGGGAGAATTTCGCGGAGGAAGACCCGCTATCTATTTTGCCCGATTAATCAAGCTCTCGAGTGAACCAATTTGGGGAGCATTCACGCGGCCTCGGAACAGTTTCGATCGACGGGTCGAACTTAAGAACGGTTAACAGCACACGCCCTGTAAAATCGGGTAATTTATGGGGTTCGCCGGGGTACGCAACAATGCACGGCTAGGAAAATACATTTCCCGCGGTACCGGGCTTAACGACTATCTACGAAATATCGGCTACGCTGCAACCAGCGCACGACGATTTACAGTCAGGCACGATTAAGTAGCTTACCTGGAAACTCACCCCCCTAACCTCGGCCCCTCGGAAACTTCGCCCCGGAAGTTTCGAATGCAAGTTGCGACCGCGCCGTCGCTTGAATGCGTTAATCAAAGGATATTTGGCAATAAGACAAGGCCGGACGACGTTCCCCACGACGAACTTGCTCCTAGAAACTGGCTGCAGTCGAAGATTTGCCGATCGTTGCCGGAAATCGTTTGACCTTCGATCTCCGGACCGTCGGTTTCCCCTGCGGCCATCTTCTTGCAGGAAACTCTCCTTTCTACATATACGTACACACGTTTCGTCACGTTTTTCGAAAATGATGTTATCAAGAACATCCATATGTTATTCTCAATTTATTAACATTGTTAAAAACAGAAAGAAATTTTCATGTGGTTTCTATGTCTTCTAATTGACGAAGAAAATTTTTATTTTGCGATTCATAAAAATTCTCTGCATCGTGTACACCAAATAGAAACTAATTTGAATGTTACCTCTTCCCTTAACGATCTCAATAGAGGAGAAATCATTATACATATATTGACATGTTCAATTTGAAAAATTTTCCAACAATTTTGAATTTCATCTGCTCAATTTTGCTATAAATGCACAAAGATCCGCAGTCTAGTAATTACCAATTCATTAACTTCGTACTGTATGAAAACTGTGTGTAGATATGTATACTCGTTGTAGTCGCTTCTGATTCAGAAATTTTTAAAATGAAAGCACGTATGTATTTATTGAAACGTATTCAGTCTGATGTGTCCCTCGAAATAAATAGATAATTCATATTAAATATTCTTGATGGGAGAAATTGATTTCCAAAAGGTTGAGTTTGATTAGCAAAAGGGTGAAATTGATTTGCAAACCTGTAATTACAGACATTTAGGGGCGGGATGTTTTCAGGTGAAACAATGGTTTTTGTTTCCTGTTGAGCGGTGAAAAAAAAAAATCTGAATTATTTACTTAATAGACAGACAATGGTGGTCGAGTATGGCGAAAGCAAGCCGTAAGTAGCGAGCCACGCGGCAAAGGTCGAGCTTATCTCGAATCACCGGTTCAGTCACGCCTGCCTCGAAGACGGTTTTGCGCCTGGGGGACGGCTTTAACTTTAATGCAAAAGTTGGCCGGTGCTGCGCGGAGCGGTGCGCGAGCTCCAGCTGGATGCTTCAATTTCATCGTGGACGCGCTTAACGAGAGGTATCTTGGTTTAATGATACGCTAGACGAGCTGTCTCTAATTATACCGCTTGAAATTTGTTAACAAATTTATCGGCAAACTCGGGCCAGCAGGAGCTCGTCCTCGTCGTCTAGCTGGCTTGGATCCTCTGGTCGACTTGTTTCCGGTGTTTATCGGGTTTCTTTCTCGAGTGAATGCTTCGCGGGCACAATATTGCCTGGGAAACTCGTCCGAGATGGAACTATTTTAAGCGTCCATCCTAAATCATGCATCTCGATGCACCGAACACCATTCTGCACCGTCGTGAAACATTTTTCATGGTCCAACAATTTTTTCGTAGAACCGTAAAGCTCAACGACCACGTCATCTACTCCCAACAGATCTCGTGTGCTTTAGACAAAATGTTTTAAATGTTCAAAATGTTTTAGCATTTAACCAGTGAACTGCGTTCGACGTGGATACGCGTCAATCCAAATCTCTACTGCAGTGCAATAACAATAATAAACCTTTTCAAGAATGAATTGTTAATTTTTTATCAAATATAAATGTAAACCGTCCTCGTTTCTCGTAAAATTTATAATAGGACCATTTGCCCTGCGTTCGACGCGTATACTTGACATTGCTTGATTTTAATTCCACACTCTGTGGGGAATTATTAAAACTAAATTCCGCAGTTAAGAGGTTAAAAATGACAAGGTTCTATTTATTTAGTGTTGTGTATCGGGCGCAACGTGTGAATAAACAGTGTTTGGACCGAGTGACAGGTATTGAGAATGGTTTCGATGAGTGACATAAGACAGAGTCGAGCGCGATACGGCGCACAGTGGGGTATTTGGCCCGAAAAAGTGGGAAAAAGTCAATTTCTAAAGGGTCTAGCCGGATAAGCATGAGCCAGCGGCCCCCGCTCCGATGTTCCTGATTCCTGTTTTCAAACATCGTTTTATGTCTAAAAAAACATTGTGTAAAATTTCAAATGTCTACCCCCACCGATGAGGGTAATATTGGGATTAAATCCCCCGCACTTAAATACAATTTGCTCTAAAACGAGAAGAGATATCGACATAGGATGAACGGCAAACAAAAGATATGGATACACTCTATATTTCAGATTTTTTTCAGAATGTTTTGCTAATTATTTATAGTTGAAAACAATTAATTAATTTTTTGCGAATTTTTTTAACCATCTTCCCCTGGGTTGACACCCACCAAAAAATTCTACAATATTGCTACGATGCTAAACTATTTTTCATAAAAATCTCAGAAGTGTCCGTTTGGTGGAACAGTATCAAAAAAAATAAAGTATTGACCAGTTGCGGTGGCTAGCGATGGGAGCGAACGGGAAGTCAGCGCCTGTACGGAAGAGCTGATACATGTAGATATGCGACTAAATCTTCTAATATATGATTACAGTTGGACGTCTAAACAATTATATTTTAGGAAATAGCTTACATCGATGAAGAAAAATGCGTGCAAAAGGTATGATTGGGTAACAACAATAATTTTTTCTTTCATTATTGCAATCCAGCCGATGAATGGAACCGCGCTCATTCTGAACGTGTTTGACCAAACGAATGAGCGTGTGACCAAATAACATTGTAATGTCGGCTAGCGATCAAGCAATAGGCCGACTTTGCGGCATGTTCAAAAGCGGCTTGCCGCGAAATGCACGAAACGGCTTGCCGCGAAAAAATTATTGTTGTTACGCTATCATACCTTCGCAGTCTTGGTACACGCGCAAGATATTATTATTTCACAGTGTTAAGAATTTGAGCGCAGAAATACAAAGCATCGTATTGCATTATAGTAAAGTAACGAGGAGTAAAAAGAAAAAGAATAAATCCATTATATAGGCGTAAATATTAAAAATTAGATTTATATTTCCGCAAAATTAGAAACATGTAAAACATTTTAATCTATATGATAATTACAAATTAATAATTATGTTTGTTTTATAGAATATTGAAATGCAAACAATAAAAATTGTTTAGTTTATAAATACATATAAAAACAAGAAAAAAACAAGAAAAGAAAGTTTTGAGACTTGAGGAGGATTCGAAACTCGAGTCCTCTGCAGCATCGAGCAGAACCTCTAACGTAGTGAACATACAACATACTTGCGAGAAGGTTCTTCTTTCTGTTATTTGACAGCAACAAACTAGCTTTACACGCATTTTTCTTCATGGATGTAAGCTATCTCCTAAAATATAATTGTTTAGACTTCCAACTGTAATCATATATTAGAAGATTTAGTCGCATATCTACATGTATCAGCTCTTCCGTACAGGCGCTGACATCCCGTTCGCTCCCATCGCTAGCCACCGCAACTGGACTCGGTTGCTGCGCCGTTACGAGCGTTCGCCGGCATACTTTATTTTTTTTGACACTGTTCCACCAAACGGACACTTCTGAGATTTTTATGAAAAATAGTTTAGCATCGTAGCAATATTGTAGAATTTTTTGGTGGGTGTCAACCCAGGGGAAGATGGTTAAAAAAATTCCCAAAAAATTAATTAATTGTTTTCAACTATAAGTAAATAGCAAAACATTCTGAAAAAATCTGAAATATAGAGTGTATCCATATCTTTTGTTTGCCGTTTAAATTGTATTTGAGTGCGGGGGATTTAATCCCAATATCACCTACATCGGTGGGGGTAGACATTTGAAATTTTACGCAATGTGTTTTTAGACATAAAACGATGTTTGAAAACAGGAATCAGGAACATCGGAGCGGGGGCCGCTGGCCCATGCTTATCCGGCTAGACCCTTTTGCGTATGGCATAAAATTTTTGTTGTTCGTTGTAGTTAAAGGTCTGAAGAATAAGGCTGCAATATTGTTTTCTCCATTTGTACACCCGTAAAGTAGTAAACTTCATCGAAAGTCGACAGATTTTAAGGCGCGCTTGGCGTTCTTAAACAGTCTCTAAGACAGCGTCCATTCATTGGCGATTTTCCAGTGTTTTAAGGAAAATTATGTAAATTCTTGTATTACAAAAGTTGTTCAGGTAGGTGTACAGAGTACATTTGCATAGATTTCATTTTGTTATCATCTAAATTGGTATAGTTATTAATATTTAGTTAAGTAAAGATCTTCATAATAGGTCATTGTATTCGTCTTGAAACACACTATCAGAATGTAAATAAAAAACCATACCGTTCCATTTAAAAAATCAGAGTTGACCTTCGTATCTCCTTGACGTCTCCACCTATAAAAAAATTAATGACATCAGATTACGAGCCCCTCGATATCAAGTAAGTTTGGTCTGATCCTTTTTTTTCTATCTTCAAAAGCAAGCGATTTATTCAGGTGATCTGTTTTAGGTGCCACACCCTATATAATCACCAGCACATCAACCGCTGATATTATTATCCCTGCAATAGATCCTGTACAATTTTTATTAGAGTACGCGCTTGGATAAAGAAATTTATCGAATCAATTTCCGTGTTAGCACCTTCATAATTTAAATAATTGTGAGATAGATGAAAAAATATAAAATCAGTCATTTGACCGCAGCGATAGGTTCATTATTAACACATTACCGATCGGTGATTATTGCATAATTTTGAAAAATCTGTGGTGCATGGCTAAACACTTTTTAATGGAAGCTTCAATAGCAACAGCAATTTTCATTGTGAACTAACAAGTCACCCTCAATAACGTCATCAAATAGTTTCGTTTAAGATCGCTACGTAAAAGAAAATTTCTATGCTTTCTTTTGGTACAGCACAATTATTGAAAATCCTATTAATAGGCTTCCGGTAGGTAAAGTGTTAAAAATGAAGATCCACGAGGACCATCACAAAGTAATCAGCCAGTACCACAACTGCGTAACGGCATACTTCGCTGTAAACTGAATTCCTCATCAGGCCAGCTGCACGCAGACAGCCCAAGGGCTCTGATAACGCGATCACTCACATTCATCCAACTCCCTTTTGCGATTCGGAAAAGTTAGCATCATCGGCGGTAACTCTTGAACCGACCTGTATAGTTTGCACACCGCGAAGCCATCCAAAGGGGCCTGCACCAGGTGCAGGCTCTGTGTGTTTAATGCACTCGAAACACACAACATGCCCCCAGGGCCGACGGGGTAGCAAGGATAATTTCGGATAACCGCGCTGGTAAAACCTCCGAACATCAGAGGGGAATGCGGCGGGGGTGTATCCATGGCCACGGGCCACGCGCCGAATGAAATTTCGAATGTAACTTAAATCTTAATAATATTCCGCCTTATCTTAATTAGCCCGTACCGCAACCGCGCGCGCGCGCGGACCATCCGGTGCATGTTTTAATAATGGCTCGGCCAGTTACAGTGACTCCATTAATATTCGGACGCATAGAGGAGAGAGTGATATGTAGGGATAGGGAGGTTCAAGAGCAGGAAAGGATAGAGAAGGTGTATGGAAATCAAGAAGCGTTCCCAGGTTCAAAGAAATAAGAACGGTGGAGAGACCGAGATACTTGACAGGAAAAAAGAGGAAGAAAAGGGGATAGCGTGACGATAGTAGCAAGACTGAGGTGCGGCAACGAAGAAAGGGCAAACAAATTCTGGGAAAAAGAAGGGAAGAAAGTATGCAGGATGTGTCGCGTAGTGTTTGTGCGTGACCCTCGAAGGTCATTTTATTAGCCTTTTAACGAAGTGTCCGCTTCGCACATTTGGCGAACAAATGTGTCGAGAACAGAATTTGTATATTACTTTACAAGCGGGAACATGGAATCTCCTCGCTCCGAGGATTAGGACTCGGGAAGTTATTTATTAGCTCCACAGCTGTTTTACACGTGCACCTCCCGGGTTCTTACCTCTGACATTGCCGTCTCGTCCTTTTTTTTACAATCACTTAGCTTTATTGTCACGCGTTACCGAACTGGCCTTACCTGCGACCAGGCCCGAGTCCCTTCATTTTCCGCCAACACATGGCTTGCCGAAGGTTCCGTCTCTCCCTTCCACCACCAATTTTCCTCCGCCTTTTTACCAGCGTGGGCGGTGGTCATCGTTAGAAAATTGTCACTGCCTCCAAAAGGTTATCTGTTGTCATTGGTCCAGTGCAAGTCACACCCTATTGACAACTCACCTTAAATATCGGTGTTCGGCAAGCACGCTCATGACTACCAAGGAACATAGCGATAAGACATATCGACCAGACTAGCACAGACTAGCATGCATTAGAACATAAACACTTCGATTTCGCAACTAAGCATATTATACTATCACGTTCCACTCTGTCAAGTTTTAAATAAACAAGGTTCCAACAAATCAATACAGTCCACTAATTTTAACACCGCGCGAGTTTAACTGTAGTACATTACGGAAAGCGCGCACACAACAGGATGTGCAGAGGAGAGGAGGAGACGCTGGAACATCTCGTAGAGAGATGCAGGGAGATGGAAGAAATAGAAGGAAAAATAGAAGAAATCTTGGATGAAAAGGGGAAAGGAGCAAAATGGGGTAGGAAGCTAAAAGAAAAAAGAGAAAGGGTAGAGAAAAAGGAAAGGGAGGAGTGGGAGAATTAAATTAAAATAAACAGTATGGAAATAGTGAAGGACATGGAGGGTAAGAAGGGAAAAGGATAAAATGTAGAGGGGATTAAAT
>CM052189.1:2943857-3038871 GCA_028455805.1 Lasioglossum figueresi | reverse complement strand
TTGGTCTTGTTTTAATCAGAGGAATTCCAGAGATACGTTTTTAAGGGTCCCATGAAAAAATAATGAAAATTAAGATGTTCGAACATTCGATTCGTTGCGTCCGTATAGCGGTGTTCACACCGATATACCCGAGCCGACAACAATAGTCGCCGTCTTGCGGCGCGGCCAGGCACGGCACAGCGTTGACAGGGAGTGGAATGGGTAGGCCTGGATAGGAATCGGGACCCCCCAAATTGGACACTAGTCGGAGCTTTACTGTACAACGCACCGGCCGTTGTCTTGTCATTCAAAACGGGATAAGTGTCGAGACGTTACATTGCGGTAGTTCGTTGTCCAGCGATCGGGACAACCGCGCTAAAATCCGCGTCATATCAATCGAAAACCCCTCGCGTGCCCTAGCGTGTAAGGCAGGACCTGCTAGATCAGCCTTACCGACGAGTCCACTAGCAGGTCCGGGACGAAACACTTCTTTTAACGTATTCTATTATAATTCGAACCGATTTGTCTTATGTAATCGCTAAACCCATTGAACCGGCTACCCAAGATTAATTTGGCGGGTAGTAAAGTCGTACGAGGGCATTCGCGGGTCGACGCGTCCGCGATCAAACCGGGCTCAAGCCTTACAAACTTGAGTGGAATCCGTCCGCGCATCACCCATAAGTGTCGCCTCAAACATACGATCTAAACATGCGCCTTATGTGCAATTTACCATAAAGTTTTCGCAGAGTTCTGACAACTATGGCAACACGAAAATCACGAGGGTGGCAAAGAGAAAGGGGTGGTAATGCGGTCCCCCAATTTTACATTTCTTCCCAAAAGCGTCCTTCGTGTCAATCTGACACAGTTCTCCCGAGATAAGTTATACCGTTCTGTTATTTGTAGGTAAAGTCCAAAACTTCGTGACTTTTATTTTTTTAATGCGAAACGCAATCGCAAAACCTAAGATGTAAACGTTGGCTCATCAGTTTGAATTTCAGTTCGTGAAATGAGGGACGGATGAGGGTTAAATTATTAATTAATTTGAATTTCTCAGAATATGCATACACATAAGATAACCTGTAATCCCGACCAATTGAAACTTTGTCCAATTTGTTAAAAATTATTTGTAAATATTATCTTAACACTTTTACGGTTAATCGGGAAAGGATCGGAGTAGTTCATTGAATTCTAATGATCGGCACAGCGACCGCGCAAGATGGCGTCGCGGCACGCTAGGAAACCACATTTTTATTCCACGCAGGATTCCGAATTAATTGCGGTACGACCGGCGCTTAAATGTTTCGGGTCGATTAATATAAATTGTCGGTGATCCTACCTGGCAAAGAATAATCGTGGCCCGCGATTCGATATTGGTCCATTAAACGACTGGTCGGTCGCCTCCGTTCGACCGTATCGAATTGGATCTATAATTTCGAGTTTCACTTTATAAATTGCACTGATAAACCGCTAATGGTCCACTCGCTCCTCGTAATCTTTGCTCGGAGATCTGCGGTAACGACTGCTGGTTTACATAGTAGCTATGTTGCAGATTTCTTTCTCGAAAAAAAACAGCACTAATTCAAATGGATTATACGGGAGAAATTCTGATTGAGAAAACGATTAATTTTGTTACCGCGGCAAGAATTACACGAGGACGACGACAAAGGGGCTCTTTGCCTCCTTGGGACCTTTGAAAATACGTGTCCCCTCCACTCTAACTATTCAGCTCCGCATTCCTTCCAGTCGACATTCAGTGGCGATCCCTTGTTTCCAAAATAAATCAAGGACCCGAAATTCCAGACCCAAGTTGCCACAAACATCATTACACGATAATAACGTCACCTCAGCCGTGAAAAGAAGCCACAAGAAAAAGGAAAATGAAGTAAACCCTGCGAACGGCGTAGCCGCAATCGCGTCGGGAAAATCTCGAAAAACCACGCCGGAGGCACACACCGCATTAACGCACACAAACGCCTCAAAGCGGCCGTGTTAACCGGGGTGGGTACGTTAGAAAAATAAAAACAGGTCCTGGCGCACGGTTATCGTTCACCGTTGCTCTCCCTTCCTCGTTTCCAACATTCGATCTTTTTTTTTCTCTCGCCAGCCTACACGATTCCCCGGTAACACGGGCTACCGATATAATTCCCGTCGCCATCGGGCCTGTTCATTAGAAGGTCGTGGCACTGGACATTCGTCCTTTTCCTGCGGTCGAGTTCCGTGCTCCGATCTTCCTTATCGGTGGTTTCGCGTGCAAAGTCAAACGCGATCGGTGTTCGCGATTTCCTGATATGTATTTCTTGCACAGAAACGGGACGTCGGATTGCACAGGGTGCGAAGAAATGTTTGGTCCTGACTGCCATTGGCGTAGTCTGCATCTTCAAATCAATGCAGATCTAGAATTCTGATTGATCTCGGGTTTCAAGGTCAATTCATCTGATCATTTTTTGTCTCGGCCGCCGTAGGCGTACTCTACGTCTTCGGATCGATGAAGATCTAAAGAAAAGTTGTCGCAAGTATCCTTTAATTGCATCTCACTATATTTTTCTGGGATACCATAGGCGTAGTCTACATCTTCGGATCGATGAAGATCTGTAAACAAAAGTTGCCGCAATGGTATCCTTGAATTTCAAAATCAATTAATTTCAGTATTTTTTGTCTTAACACTTTGCCTAACCAAAGCCTATTAATAGGATTTTCAATAATTGTATTGTATCAAAAGAAAGCATAGAAATTTTCTTTTACATGGCAATCTTAAATGAAACTATTAGATGACGTTATCGAGGGTGACTTGTTAGCACACAATGAAAATTGCTGTTGCTATCGAAGGTTCTATTTAAAAGTGTTTAGCCATGTACCATGGATTTTTCAAAATTATGCAATAATCAACGGTCGGTAATGTGTTAACTGCCATAGGCGTAGTCTACGTCTCCGGATCGATCCGGATCTGTGAAACCAAGTGAAATGAGTTGACGTTGTAATTGAAAGACAGTAAACGAAAGAGTGTCCTTTCTTTACAGATCTTCATTTTCGAGGAAATGAGAAATGGATCATTAAAACAGATGGTCGTCCCGTTTCTACGTCTACATCCAGGTTTTTCCATGTGGTTTCTTGCCCCCATTGGTCTTCCCCCGTGTGTTTCGTGCCGAGGAAGTCAACACCGAGCGGCGATCACCTGGTCGATTTCGTTTCGGCTCTAACTGGCTCGCGGCTCCGAATCTCCTCGATCTCTTCTTGCTTCTCTGCCTCTTCCCCCGATTCTCTCTCTCTCTCTCTCTCTGTCTCTCTCTTTCTCCCTTTCTCACTCTGGTTTCTTTTGTTTGCGTGGGATCGTTAGCACTGGCCGTAGAGGCGAGACACGCCGCTGATGATAATAGCTCGAGATCAGCCGAGCCTCTCCGCTAGGTACCTGCTTCGACGTGGCGCCGTAACTTACCCCTATCTCTGTAAAAACGGCCGAGCGGAATTGTACTCTTTGTTGCCAATTGGCACTCACACTCTCGTCTCTACTTATACTGTACTCTTCGTAGAATAAGAACCATTTAATATTTTTAATACTTTTCAGCAAGATAATGATCGTGGACGACGCCGAACAATAAACAAGCGACCAAAATATCTATCATTCTCGTTTCGTACTTACTGTACACTGTACTCTTCGTGGAATAAGAAACATTTAATATTTTTAATACTTTTTAGCAAGATAATTATCGTGGACGACGCTGAACAAAGAACAAGCGACCAAAATATCTATCATTCTCGTTTCGTACTTACTATACACTGTACTCTTCGTGGAATAAGAAACATTTAATATTTTTAATACTTTTTAGCAAGATAATTATCGTGGACGACGCTGAATAATAAACAAGCGACCAAAATGTCTATCATCTTCGTTTCGTACTTACTGTACACTGTACTCTTCGTGGAATAAGAACCATTTCATGTTTTTGATACTTTTTAGCAAGATAATTATCGTGGACGACGCTGAACAATAAACAAGCGCCCAAAATGTCTATCATTCTCGTTCCGTACTTGCTGTACACGGTACTCTTCGTGGAATAAGAACCATTTCATATTTTTAATACTTTTTAGCAAGATAATTATCGTTGACGACGCTGAACAATAAACAAGCGACCAACATATCTATCATTCTCGTTTCGTGCTTACTGTACACTGTATTCTTCGTGGAATAAGAATTATTTAATATTGTTAATACTTTTTAGCAAGATAATTATCGTGGACGACGCTGAACAATGAACAAGCGACAAAAATGTCTATCATCCTCGTTTCGTACTTGCTGTACACTGTACTCTTCGTGGAATAAGAACCATTTAATGTTATCAATACTTTTTAGGAAGATAATTATCGAGGACGACGCTGAACAATAAACAAGCGACCAAAATATCTATCATTCTCGTTCCGTACTTGCTGTACACGGTACTCTTCGTGGAATAAGAAACATTTAATATTTTTAATACTTTTTAGCAAGATAATTATCGTGGACGACGCTGAACAATAAACAAGCGACCAAAATGTCTATCATCCACGTTTCGTACTTGCTGTACACTGTACTCTTCATGGAATATGAATTATTTAATATTTTGAATACCTTTTAGCAAAAAAATGATCATGGGCAGTCAATAACATCTATCGCCCTCGTTAGCGCCGAAATCGGCGTATCGGATCCGTTCGTATCCCGGCCGATCGAAAATGTTAAAAAAACCATGAAATTTCATTTGACCGGCAGTTTACAAAATTTTGTATTCAGACGAGCGCTTTTTCATCCGTAAAAATCGGTGGCGCAGTGGATAGGATCGCGATTTCGGGCCGACGCGGACGGCAATATTTTCAACAAATTTGCAATTTACACAGTGAACCGTTCCCGTGCAAATACGCGTTATCGTTACCGTCCCCGAGCCTGAATCGCGGTTTTTCGCGCACGTAAACCGAAAACGCGGCTACATAATCGTCCATAAATGCGTATAGATTTCGCGTGGCCTCGAGCGTACTCTGGCCGACTATATGTAGTTGCCCCTCACCACCCCTCGCCGCCGTCCCCCACCCTTTTCCGAAAATCCGGGCTTAGGGGACTTAACAATTCGCGTTTCACGTAATCTCGCATGAATCTTCATCGTCTCCTATCTGGCCGCGCTTTCTGCAAAGCCTCCCCTGCCGGACGGGGACCCATCGTTCGCTAAATTGCAGCCAGAGTTTTTATTTTACCGATATTTCTGCCCTAAGCGGTCCGTTATCGGCAGAATTATGCGACGTTAATCGAGCCGCCGGAGGGAGGGACGTGACGGTCTTCTGATATCGGGAAAATCGAATTTACAAGTGTGCGGAAAAAATTCCAATGCGAGTCAAACATATCTAATGTATTAGAAAGGTAATTTCGTTTTACGCGTAGCGATTGTATCGCTTCTATTTGTTATTACTAGACTGCGGATGTTTATGCAATTTGCAATTTTCGTAGACTAAGTTTTGAGAAAACTGAAATCATGTAGAATCTTATTTTCAGTGGTATGTAGTAGTTTTGTAGATCTGAAACAAATAAGAATCGCGCTAAACTCTGTCGAATTTTATATTCTCGCATTTTTCTTAAATTATCAGGAGACATTAAGATCATAGAACAAAATGTCATGAAATTTATTCCAAATGGTAAAAAGAGGCCTATTCAACAAAAATGTCGACGATATTTACTGTAAATTCATGAACGAAATTTTCTAACGATAAATAGATTGCACGCAATGATCGCGTGCAGTTGCGAGACCATGTTTGACAATGGTTATTCAAAATGGAGGAACGAATCTGCTGGCAAGGTCCGGTTTGACAATCCGTCGGAGCGCACGGGAATTTTCCTGTTAAAAAAAGACTCGTGCGGCTTGATTGGCGACGCGTTTGTTTGATTCGATTTTCTTTTTATCCTTTCCCTTCTGAAAAGTCGAAACAAATACGGAAAACAAACAAGGCTGTGCGACGCGGCGTTCTACATTGAAAAATCGGCGTGTGTGCGACGGGACAATCGAGCCGCCATCTTGGCAACGGGACATCGATACCGTTTCATTTTCGTGCATTACGAAAATGGCAACGATTTCGAGATTAAAATAAATTTCTCGTACGCGCAGAGTTTTTGATGGACGAACGTTACACTCGGCCAACGAAACGAGTTTATTTGGATGAAAATGTTGCCCCAGCCGGAAGTGACAATGATACCGGCGCTCGTATATTTCCATGCATTTCACTTCGAACAAACACCGTGTTGAACGTCGTCAATTCGGCCGTGCGTTACTTCTGCAAATGGACTTTCGATGTTTTTAAATGGCCGATTCGTTATTTAATACCGCGCGATTCTGCAAAAATAACGTTGTTTCAGAGGGAAATGGGTTTTCAGTGGAAGACAAATACATATATTAAAATTAATAACCGTCACGGGGACACGAAATTCCATTTGCTTGATAGAATCGCGAAATTCGCGCATATTCAACAATTACAATATATTGCTTTTTTTTACGAAATCCTTTTTTTATTCGGTACACGAATATGCAATTCGCTGCGGTGCACGGCTGCGTAGAATGCAGTTCAAATATTCGCTCAACTTTTTGCTTGGAAAATACCATCGAGATGATGTATCTTGTTAAGTAGAGTTCGTTTCAATTTAATGAAAGTCTGGCACCGATAAACAATGGAAAAAATATCGTGTTTGCACTCGGTTTTGATCAAACAGCTACAGATGGTTTTAATCAAATCGTTTGATCAAGTTTCTCGTCAATGTATACAACGACATTAATAAAACATCGAAAAATATGTGTAGAAATCCGAATTAAAAATTTGAAATGTAAAAAAGTGACAAAAACTCGATGAACAACTTTCGGGACTTTTATGAGCACAAGTTGTTCGTCGAACTATGTAGTCACATTTTTACAAGTCACTCGCTTCCAGATTCGTTTAAAAATGCGAAGTGAAAATGTAAAAAAAGTGACAAATTCGATGAACAACTTTCTGGACTCTTATAAATCAAAGTTGTTCATCGAACACGTCACTTTTCTACATTTCACTTCGTATTTTCAAACGAACTTGTAATCACAATTTCTACACGTATTCTTCAATGTTTCATAAAAAATTTCGTTCTCTCCGGACTCTTATGAATAAGAGTTCCGTTCCAAACGGAGCCAAACTGTTGAAGTAGCCGAACGCAGTTTCTAAGGGTCCGCGGACAATTCCGAGCGGGAGTCGCTTTTAGCCGATAGTGTACCTTGGCAGGAACAGGATCAAACTCCGCGTGTATAATTTGTTAAACTGCCCCCGGGGAATTCTGTCTTGCACGAGATACCTGTAGCTCAACGCGACACCGCGATACGTGAGATCACGGCGCGCATCTACACCTGCCCGGCTAAGCAAGACTAATATTCCCTCTTATTGTTTAGATCTGCCCACGGCTTCCTACTCGTTCAGGTTCCATCTTGGGTACATTTCACCCACCACAGACTGGTCAAATCTTCTTCGTCCACCATCGGATCTCGGCCCCTCTAACGAACCGTTACGCGAAAATACGACCGTATAATACCTGATCACCGTTGTCCAACTAACGCTAGAGCCAACACGATCCTCCATCCTCTGACCCTTCGTCCTTACCCTTCGTTCCTTCGTCCTGTCCTGTAACTACACTCCGGGCCGAAGCGTGGTCTTCCACATTAACGGCTAGACTACGGATTTTATGCATTTATAACAAAAACGAACAGCCGCAATTTTAAACGGCAGAAACATTAAAAGAATCTAAGAGTATCGACACATTACTTTCGTCCTGTTAACAGTATTAAAGGAATTAATCAATTTTTATATGGCTCCTGAATCTTGTGATTGACGAAGACAAGTTTCGTTTTGCATAAAGATCCGCGGTCTATTAATTACACGTGACCGTATTTTCTTCGAGACAATTCAAGACAAATCTATTAGAAAATAATTTAATAAGTGTACAAATTAATTCGTGGCTTTGTCTTCATATGTTTGGTGTCCATTTACGAAGTCTTTAAAATAATCCCCATCATTTGCCATACAGTTGCACCCTTTTACAGGTGATTGATGATCACAGTTAAAGATTTGGATATAACACAAAATTACAAATAATAATTTCGTAGGCCACGAATTAATTTGTATACCTAATAATTTTGAGAATGAACTGATTTATAATCTGAACTACAGCAGTGTCTCCGTAACTGTCGCAGCATCGCACAGTGGAGCTGGCTCCACTCACTGGGAGCTCGCTGTTTGTTTAATGTTAATTAATTGTAGGTCGTTGGATTCGTCTCGATACCAGTTAGAATTTTATGCAGTAAAACATATATGTTGACCTTTATTCCTTATTCAAACGGTTGTTATTTGAGAAAACAAGAAATGTTGTTGTAATTTGAAAGCGGAAAAATTGAATTTTGGTCACAAAAACAGACAGTTCGAATAGAGACTTGTGTCCCCACTCTACCTACCCCTTCCACGATGCCATTCCCTACGGCCCGGTCACGTGACGCACTCTGTTTCTGTTCCACACGCGTATCCAGCCTCTCTCGTCATTATATCACAGGCGTCGGCCGCTTAGTATTATCATTTCGATACAGCTCGGCCGATATCCAATGCTATTTATGCTTATTCGTTATCGAAGCACGAAATAAACTGTAATGCTATTACGGGGAAGCGTAAAACGCGACGCGGGACACGTATTTACAGTGGACGCGGGGCTGCACTTTAACTCCCGTTTTATTAACGCCCGTGTCACCTCGCGGACGCGAATTATTGAAACGAAATGGAATTTCGTCGGGCCCCGTCAATAACGATTCCGAACGTGTGTCCTTTGCCGGACGCCGCTCTTTAATTGCGCTATTAATCGACCGCCTCCCCATGAATTCGCCCCGAATACGCGCTGCTCTCTTTTCAACACTTTTCCATCGATACCCTCTCGCGTATATACATTCTAATTACGGAACCGGCACACAATATTGCCACCGGTGTAGCCCCTCGCGCAATAAATCCAAGATCTCCTTGTTCCCTGCGTTTAACGCTGCGCCACCAGTCAAATAACCGGTTTTCAGATTTATTTCACGATTATTGAAATTAAGATACTCTTCGATGGCGCTTGATTCAGAAACTATTTCACGTATATGTTTTTGGTCATTGATCTTATCGAAGTTTCACCATCGTGTTCTTCGCATTTTTCTGATTGAAATAAATCCCGAACGCGAGACAATTGAAAATTTGCTTGTTTAATCAGCGATCCAGTAGAACTCCCATTATTTTGTGAATTTGTAACTAAAATAAGCATGTGCAATTTAGTTTCTAGGCCTAAAATATTTTCTATGATTTTGTAAATTTTGTTAGATATGAAATTTATATAATACCTCATAGTAATAATGTAAACAATATTTTAAGTAATGGTACAGCAATTATTATGTTTCCGCCTCAGAGAAAGATATAAATTGATATTTAATTCCTGCGTCTTGCAACAAATGGAGGACACTTACAGCGTCCAGCGAGTCGGTGCCCGCGTTAGTTTAAACAATGCTGGTCCCAATCGTGGAAAATTTGTTCGCAAACCGGAACAAGCGGATGCTAACCGAAACCGAAACCGAAACCGATCGGAACTCTTCTATCGTGCTAATTCCGACGCGGTGGTATAGTAACGGTGGTGGTTCGGGTCTCGCTGGTAACAGGTCATGTTTAATAAATACACGGCCGGTGCCGCATAGTTTACACAGTCGAGAATTCCTACGCCGCGGCTGCGTGGCCCCGGGATTATCCAAAATGTCGATACAAGGCCGCCATTCCAATTTATCCGTTCTGGTCCCGGTCCCGGGTCCGAACCAACACACCCCACAGCGACCAGGTTCACCATTCGATTTCCACGATTGCTCGGGTACGATCCTAAAGAGGTGGCTTCTAATGGAGCAGTGGAGCTTCGAACTCGGTTCCCGGCATTAACCGCTTTTGAATTTTCGGCGGAGGGATGAAAACGCAGGGGGTGGAATTGGCGGAACGCGTTGCACGCATTACGCGCCGGCCCGACCCTCTGCAAATTACAGTTGGCCGCCGGATGATCGTTCGGGCGCTACGCCTTCCGGTGAAACGGCCGGGTTTATGCGCTCGATCTGGCGTGAATCGTGGATCACCGGCTGCTGTCGAACAGTCTGTTTGATATTTGCCGAAGTTACCGTGTTTCAATGTTATTCCATTTCGCTGTTTGCGCAGAAAGGACCGCGGACACCGCCCTTCTCCTCGCGCGGGACGTGTTCGACTTGTTACGGACGTGTTCGACATCCGTGTTAAGGACTGCGTCTCCTAGGACAGACGACACTCGCGCGTGACTGCACACAATCACCACAGTACGCTCACACACCGCTAGACCACGTATACGTACGCGAGGATTGCAAGGGTCCGGGATTCCACTTCTGATTTCTCAATAATGCAAAGACGGGGTTTCTTATTAGTCAAAATCGGTAGATAAAAGATCAATCTAGGGGGCTATTTGCCTCAAAAGTCTTACTTTTACGTTTACGACGCGTAATTCACATTATTCGATAGCATATCGACAGCCACGATAGGCGGCAGCACCGTCGCCTCTCCATTGCTACTCGCGGCTCCGCGACATGCTGCAGAATAATGAGAATTACGCGTCGTAAACGTAAAAGTAAGACTTTTGAGGCAAATAGCCCCCTAGATTGATCTTTTATCTACCGATTTTGACTAATAAGAAACCCCGTCTTTGCATTATTAAGATATCAGGAGTGGAATCCCCGGACCCTTGCAATCTTTGCGTACGTATACGTGGTCTAGCGGTGTGTGAGACAGGGCTTCTGCTGCTGCTGTTGCATACTAACGTCATGTCGTTCTATTGGGTTGGCAACTAAGCCATTGCGTATTTTAAATAAGAAGGAAAGTTCCAAATTTTTGCTGAAAAATATAACTTTATTCGATTAGGTATTGTCCGTTTTTGTCGATGACCTTTTGCCATCTTTCAGGCAGTGTCATAATTCCATGTTCGTAAAAATTCTGATTTTTCACAGCAAAAAACTGAATTAAATGCGATTTTACGTCATCAGCGTCATTAAAAATTTTACTATTTAATGAGTTCTGCATGGAACGAAATAAATGGTAATCTGAAGGCGCAAGGTCAGGGCTATATGATGGATGTGACAACAAATCCCAACGTAGTTCCAATTATTTTTGGGCGAGTGACCACAGATGTACGAGGCTTTGCAATATCATGCTGCAAAACAATACTCTTACGATTTGCAAATTCTGGCCGATTCTTGAACTGCATCGCTCAGTTTGGCGAGTTGTTGAACGTACACGTTTTAATTAATCGTTTGGTTTGTTTTTATTTTTTTTATTTGGCAAATCAATGTTGAAACTGCCTTACTTTCAAGGCTTCGTTCCCATATACGGCACATAACTGTTTGTGTGCTTGCGATGCGTTCTCGCCTTTTCGGAAGTAATACAATAAAATATGTCTGAAACGCACGTCTTGTTCTTCCATTTTTAAATTGGGATAAAAACGAAACTAAATAACTAATCGATACAATTTTTTTACTAAATTAAAGGTGGAAGTCCAAACAACGAGCAAACAATATAGGTTAGATGCTTTGAACACGTTGACAAAACAAAAGAATGTGCAAAGACCACCTATTGACAAAATACGCAATGACTTAGTTGCCAACCCAATACATACAGTGGGTGTACAAAATATTCGTACACCTTTTAAAATAGAATAACTTTTTTATTATTGTACCAAACGACCTGATTTTGTTATAATCGATTAGAAGCATTGGTTTACGAAATGATATGTAAAAAAGATTTTCTAAAAATTATAATTTACAAGGTTACATGCAGAAATAAAAAAGGCATTTTTGAAACTTTTTTATTTGGACCCTTAAAGAAAATTAAAATATATGTTTTGTAGATCCATAGTAGTTACACGCATGTTGAAAATTTCATCGAAATTAATTTTTAACATATTTTTTAAAGAAATTATTATTTTTTAAATCTGTTTACACCAAAAGATTCGTCGTTCAAAGACGGACAAATTGGATCTTAAAATATTCGTCTAGGCCTAATAGTTTCGGAGATGTTCAATCAAATGGATTTTCACCCCAACATCGAGGGCTATTTTCACCCCCTAAACGTAAATGTCGATAGCTATAAAAAAATACGTGTCAAATATTTTTTTGTGTTCTATATCCAACCAAACTTTCATTAACCCTCTTTGCAAGTTCCGTTGTATCTTACAAATAAAATCAGTAAATTATATAAAATAGATAAATGAATTTGCATGATATTTATACGCGACATAATTTGTTGAAAAACATTTGACACGTACTTTTTTTTATCCTCAACGATCGAGATTCAGGGGATGAAAATATCCCCCAAGATTCGTGAAAAGTATGAAAATCGAAAAGAGAAGTACAGAGGTGGAACCATGAAAAAATATATAATAAATATTTTAAGAAATCGCGTTGTTAGTAAAATGCTTCTCGGTACGTTCTTTTCTGCGTACAGGTTTGAATTGGGTCTCTGTCGGGAACGTAGATTATACTGAAACTACTATTGTTTAGACTATCGGGATCGCACACACGGTTCTGCTGGCAACCGATACAGAGAGCCCTTTGTCTATGAGCACGCTTTGTCGACTTCTTAATAAAGCACTGTTTGTTAACGTTACTTATCAATGAAAGTGCCAGGTCTTATCGTTAAGGACCAAGCAATCTGACCTACTTGCGATTCGCTTTATCGAACAGCATTGATTGAATATTCTCTTTCGAAAATCGAACAAGGCCTCTCAATCAGTTCTTGAATAACAATTTAACAGTTGATCAATAAAAATGTCGAACATTCCGAACGCGAATAATAAAGACACGGAAAAAAATTCTTGGGAACAGGAACTGGTATCGTATCAGCCACTCGAGTCTTGATAAAGCAATAAAATGTGATCGGGTATAAAAGAACGAACGAGCGAAACGGAGGAACGAGGAGGATCGAGAATTGCCGTGGCGATCGAGCTCCGGGCCGATGTGTGGATCCTCTTTTTGCAACGGTTACCTACAAGCAATTCCGCCGATATTTAGAATCGAAGTTTGCTTGTGTAGAGGAACGGTCGTCATTTGTTTTTGCACTATTTGGTACTCGAAGGATATTCCTTGTCAAAGATGAGGAATTTTGACCATTTCCGTGGCTTCACTGTGCATTATTTTTGAATTCAATATTTAAATTAATTTTTAATTCCCAGCGTAAATTCTGATCGTGGAGGAATGCTCTTTATTTGAAAAGAAGAGCAGAGAAAATCTGTTAAACAAGTTAGCCGGGGCATCCAGATGAAGATAAGCATCTTTCTTCTGCAAAAAATGTCCAACGTTAAGTGTTCGTTACGATTACAGTTTTTATTTTAGATTTCATTAATTTCTTGATTTTCCTTGTATGTATTTATTTACTTTGGAATAGATAAAATGTCACATTCGATTTTCCAATTCGGACCACTGTGGGCGGCGCACGGCCGTGTTCGCCCCGACACTATATCTGCTTTTCTCAGAGTTCGCTACACCGCGGCCGGCGAAACGATCGCATCTACACCAGTGGTTCTCACGGAAGTTTCGACACTTTAATAACGCGACTCGAAGGCCATTTTAACTTTGCCTCGGACCGTGGAACTGGACCCGCCTCGGACTTCCCGTAACTTTTATGAAAAACGGCCGGAACGTTCTCCCCTGGCCGGCCACCGCAATGTTGCATGGAAATTTTCCGACCCGGCATTCCGCGATAATGCGTGGAACAGGCTCCACGTTTGTGCATTCAGAAATTTCTAATTGCACAGGGAATTCTGGGGAACTCCACATTGCCGTGCAACTCTTACATAATACGGCGGTGTCCCTAATGAAACGAATAGCTAGTAAACTCCAGCGTATCGGTGAAACTAATGAAATGATCAAATTTATAATGATTCATAGAGATTTAAAATGTGACGCCATTGGGATCGTAGTTATCTGTTTAATCCAAGATAAAGCCTAAAACGACAAAAATAGATTACTCTTCAAAAATAATTCATAAATATTCATTTCATTATTTCATTAGAATATTTATTTTTAATAAAGCTCGTAGATTTTTATTCCTTTAAGCCATTTATATCATTTATTCGAACTTTAAAAACAACATGTTCGTATGAGATTCACACAAAATTTTACATTCAATAATAAATTTCCATGAATTCAGACCAATAAAATTCTAAATTAAAATGTTACATAATATAAAAATATTTTCTAATTTGTTCGGATGTAATCCTTGAAAAATCACGAAACAAGAAATATATGACTCAGACCACTTTCATAATTATGGGCAGATATCGGAATTTTCTAATTTACTGTGCCTAACTATTCAATATCTGTCGCGGTTGAAATACCACTATTATCGCAGTTTCATATTAACTCGCGGATAAATAATTTTTGCAGAAACGCATCGAATTGTCTGGGCGCCCGATCCGATTAAAAATAAGTGGACAATAGAATCAACCGTGCACCGGGACAGCTCCGGTAATTTTGTTAGCGACATTATCGTGGCGCGCGGCGAATTTGAATTCTAATAATAAAAAAAATGGCATGGCCTCTTCCCGCCAGGCTAACAGCGGCGCAACGTTCCCCGTAATTCCGTACTAATTCCCGTCACGACGCAGTTGCTCGATTTCGTTAATATATCGCCGCGCGTGCCGGCTGTTTAAACGGTGATTTAATTTCATTTAATAACGCGGAACGGTATTACCGTGATTTAGCGTCGGAACAATATACGCGGAATTCGCAACGAGCGTAACTCACCGGAAACTTGAATGTGTTCGCCGGTTTAACGACGCCCGGAATGTCTCTGCGTATGAATTTTCAAGAAAATAAATTTCGTTGCTTAACATTCGCTGTAGCTGCGAGTCGAGGGCGAACGGAGACGGTTTAATTGAACTTCTTGTTTCGCTGCATCTCTGGCTACTCGGTGCCGCAGCAGAACAGTATCGTGAAAGGGAAAACTTGCTTTAGGAGCACGATAAATTATAAAAATATATCACGGGAGGCAATCGCGGGACCCTGGAATTTGTTCAAATTTATTCGATTAATTTTAATGCGCACTTGGAGGACAAGTTTCTCTCGTCCCCACTCCTGAATTCCTCCTACAGACTGTCGAGCAGTGTCGTCAGATGAGGGGCGGGAGGGACAAAGTTACCCTCTCTCTGAAACCCGTCGTAGAATGGGAAGATAAAGTGGGACACAAGTCTTAATTCTGTATTTTTTATGACTTAACCCTCATACGCTCCTCAAAAATAACTGCATAAAAGAGACTAGGATAACAATTCATCCATTTTTATTTTACACGTGAAACCAACAAATTGTGTTTCATTTATAGCGTCACATTTTAAAGAAATACATCTCACGACGTAGAGGAAGATAAAGTGGGACACAAGTCTTAATTCTTTATTTTTGATGACTTAACCCTCATACGCTCCTCAAAAATAACTGCATAAAAGAGACTAGGATAACAATTCATCCATTTTTATTTTACACGTGAAACCAACAAATTGTGTTTCATTTATAGCGTCACATTTTAAAGAAATACATCTCACGACGTAGACATAAAAGGATGAATAATGTTACGGTATGTGAAAATATTGAATGGGTGAATTTTCACCCTGAGGAACGTATGAGGGTTAACAAATGTTTTCGATGCAATGTAAACTGTATCACAAGGTGAATGCTTTGCAAATGTTATTTTTCTCTCGAGGTCTTTTTTTCCGGAGTTTTTATTGTCATCTATATTTTTTTTCTTGTAAACGATGTGTATTTCTTTTCCTTGCATATTCTAGCTGGCATTAAAACGCATTTAGACGTATTAATAATAAAAATATTCTGCATCGATTGTGGGAAAGTAGTAGAAGTGGGGTAAGTTCAGACTGGTTTTTGTAAAGTTGGTCTTTAAACTGATGTATTTTCAGTCTGGTATGTAAATACTTAACGCTCTTGGTATCAAACGCTTGCCACAGCTATTACTGATGAACTAATATTACATGGGATTCTAATTTTGCATGAAAATGATCGTTCTGATAGAATTATAAACAAGTCTGCTATAAAATGCTTTATTGCATTTTATTGCATTAAATTAGGAAAACACCTTTATCCTTGGGCGACGTCATTGTCGAATAGTTCATATTAACTTATAGTACATTGATAAATACAAGATAAATACAAGAAATAAAAAAATTTCGCTCATATTATTTAAAAAATATCCAGTTTATGTACTTTCCTCGTTCACGCAGTTACCACACTTCACCTTAGTTGCATAGAAATTAATTTTATCCCTCAATAGCCTTTTTACGTTGAAATGAACGTAACAGTATCTCTAGATATTTTATATTTTTCACTGTTCCATATTTCACCGAGTTAATTTCTTCATAAATGCATAAAATTCCACAGCCTAGTCGTCACAATTAAAAGAGATATTTAGGCGGCCACATTCAGGTGGATTACCCTGTATAGTTGGTGGTGAGGGAACCAGTACACTAAAAACGATCAATTAATTTGCTCATGCTGTCAATTCACTGGTAGAAACTCTACATGTCCCAATTGTCACCCCGCATCATCAGTTAACAGGGTTGAATTGATCAAGGGACGAAATTCGGGCGTCAGGTTCCAGCAAAAAATAAGCTAAAGAGAGGAATGTTAACACTTCGGAAGCCGTGCTGCGGGTTTAACGTCCTCCCCATCAATCCGTGCATTAATTCCGGGCCCCGTTGCCGCCGGCAGGGATTTTTGGATTTTCAATTTCCCTGGACGTCGATGGCACGTCGCAGTTGCGGTTCGGCCACGAGAATTGACCGGACGGTGGCGTTTGAACGGTTCTGCGGCCGGGAATATTTGCCCTGTCCCGGATTCACCGGTGATCCTGCGCTCTGTTTGATGACTTTATTTCTCTTCCGACAAGCCATTCCTGCAGCTCCTTTTTTTTCGAATCGGCGACACCGGACGTCGCCATTGTATCGAGTCGCGGCGGACGTCGTGGAAAGAATCGGTCATTCATCATCGAACGCATGAACATTATTAAAAGAAAAGAATTTTTACTCGAGGCATACAATTTGAATTCTTATCGTTATAAATAATGATCATTTTCTGCCTTGAAGTGCTTTCTAACCTTTCAAGCATTTTTTTAATCAAAGTACGCATTCCTATCACCTTTTTTAATACCTGCAAGGGTAAAAATGCAGTGCACGAAAGAAAAGTTTGTTAAAGAAAATTGTGTGCTGTTTAAGGAGAGGATTTTCATTATTTATGGGGTGCAAATTTCATTTGAAACAAAAACGTAAAAAGTCGTATAATTCAATAGTTTTCTAATAAATAACAGAAACGAGCATGGGATCGTCAAGTTGCCTGAAAAATCGCAACAGATCGTAGAACGAAATGTGATAAAACTTGTTCTAATTTAGAATCTAAATGGTAAAAAATTGCCTTTGATTTTCCATTGAGAAAACGAAACGACTATCCGAACGACGTAATAGTTATCGCCCTGGTTGGGACGCGTAAAAATGCGATACGAATTTGCTCGTCGAGGGGATAAAAACTTCCGGACCGATAAATCTCTTGGATCCCGATCAGCGAAAAGCGTTTCAAAGTGTCGAAATCAGACACGTAAAGGCCCCCGAAAGTTTTCCAGCCGGCTGACCCGATGAATGTAAACGCCATAAAACTTGTCGGAGCGTAGTCGTGAGGGACACTTTACGGCTGTACAGTAAATCTTCGATTTTACACGACTTATGGTAATCGAGTCCGCTCGACGTCCGAGGGTGTCGAAGCCGCTATAAATTCCGGAGGAATTATGGCGCCACTAAAGGAGGCAATTTCCACGGGGGAACCAACCGTTCGCCGCCGTCGTGCACCTCCGCAAGGATAATCCGGGAAAAAGATCAGCGTGCAAGGGCGCGGGGGGATTATTAGCCTGCGGCCTCCGCAGAAGTGTTTCCAATTAACGAGAAGAGAGTTATGATCGCCGCTGACGGGCCGTTCTGCTGCGATAGATTAAAAGTTTCGCTCTTTGTCGATCGGCCGCTGCGCTGGACCGTCTCCGACGCCCAGACGCTCCTAAATTAATCGTTTCTTCCCGTAATCCCGGGGAGGGGGGATTAAGTCTCGACCATTTTACCGCGACACCCGAAATTGAACAGTTTATTAACCTTTAACCTGCCGCACGGTGATCCAGATTGGAAAATTAACTTTCTCGTATTGACATGTACAAAGTTTGTATTGCTTTCTAAATATCCATCTTTGATTTAAATTATCTGGAGAAGTACTGAATAAGTAACGAGTAAACAATTTCAAATATCATAGTGTCCTAGATCGATCTTTTATCTAGCGTTTTTGACTATTGAAAACCCGTTTTTTGTATTATCGAGAAATGACAACGCGAATCCCGCACGCTTGCAATCCTGGAAAAAGGAGTCTACTCCCTTAAACCCCCTCTAATTTCACATGGACTACGACATAGTATATCGTTTAGAACAAAATCGTTGGTGGTGACGTCGAAAAGTGATCGATTTGGCATGGAATGACCATTCCGCGATTTCACGATTCCATTTAGGGAACGTTTCGCAGTGAATGAATTGGCATCGCAGCCGGTTCCGGGAGTCTTTCGCGAGCCGCACCGGATTTTCCCTGCTTACTGTTTGATGAATTCCGCCCGTGGGGGACGAAAACATGGAAAATGTATATATCTCATAAATATTGTATTAACCCCGATCTGCATACCCGCGGAAAGAGAGAGAGAGAGAGAGAGAGAGAGAGAGAGAGAGAGATCGCGGCTAGGCTCTTTTCGCATATAGGCTCGCCGCCAAAATAGGAGGGGGTTGGTGAGGCTTAACGACGAAACGGCGGCGGCAAGCTTTATTATAATTTCATGTAATTTCGCTAATGGGGATTAGCCGGTGGGCGAGCATAGAATAATATTAAGGTGAAACTTCCTCTAGTGGGTTTAAGCCATAATCTAGCTTAATACGAGCACCGGGGGAGTATTTTTCGGCTGCTAGGGTACCGGATTCTTGTCGGTTCGCCGACTTTGGGGGGTCACCAGAGACAGATATTCTACCGGGCTAATCCAATCCCCATGGTTTTTCCAGAATTAGCGAGCATAAGTTTCGACCGCGGTTGAGCACCGTTTTATACGAATCGTACGAAAACACACACCGGACGAGCAACCTCGTCCCGATGTTTAATCCCAACTGCAGTTGGATTTGCATTGACGCCGACGACGAAACCATCATTTATCTCCTCCATTTGTGACGATCATTCAACGACGACCGGCCAGGTTTTTCCTATAATTAGTGGACGTATGTTTGTAGATTGTAAAATTTCGTAGAGAGAGATGAATTTTAACCCTTCCGCAGTTTCACTGCAACGGACGAGATCTCTCGTTTCCACGATGTCGACGAAACGGAGACGAAATTGTACGACGAAATCATGGTGACGAGATATCTCGTCCACAGCATGGTGATGAGTAGACTGCGGATTTTTATGCATCTATGAAGAAATTAAGTGGGTAAAGTGTAAAACAGTGAAAAATATAAAAAATCTAAGAACATTGTCATGTTGTTTTAAACGCGTAGAAAATATTGAGGGGTGAAATGAATTTTTATTTAACTAATCCTTCCCGCAATCGATGCAGAATATTTTTATTTTGAAAGGATGAAAGGTTTCAAAGGGAGAAAGGGTTAAATATAATTAAAAAATTTTGAAAGTTCACCAAGAGTTGAAATTTAGTAGTGCAGCTACAATATGAAGAAAGTTAGAATTAAGTAATTATGCAGACGGCCGATGGGGGTCCCTTATTATTATTTAGCCTCTAGATAAGAGGCGTCCGGCCTTTTGCCGGAGTTTGCTCGAAAAATTTGCTTAATCCACGGCGGATTAAGTCAAAATGGCGCCGGATATACGGTAGAGCGTCTAGGCGAACGTTGGCCGTCGAAACGTCTCCGATCACCGTGGCCGCGCCACCATTAATATTAATGGAATATCGATAGCACGCGATAAAAGCGATTTAATAGCGCAGTTAATGGCATTATATCACGGGACTACTGGCGCCCATTAGCGAAATTACGTGAAATTACGGGCGGGGGAATTAGATGCGTCGTTTCTGAGCGTTTTTCGACAAGGCCCGATTAGACGTAACTTCCGGTTTCCGGGGAGACATCACACAGTGTGCCAGATCGACGCGCCAGCTGTTCATATAATGCATATAATGTTTCTTAAATTCCATTACATTCATTAATGTAATTAAGTAATGTAATTAATGTAATGTATTAATTCATTACAGAACGATAATATTGATAAAAGTTATTAAAAACTCTCGTTCAAAGATCAAACTTTTTTTTAGATACCATTTTTCAACTACTATACCGTTGAACCTATTGATCCCCTTTTCACTATATATTTTTTATTCAATAACGTTGCTGTTGACGTCAAAACGAATCCAACGATCTATTCAATGTGATTTTCAAGTTTTGAAATAATGCTGAAATTGGCGTGAATAGCTGATTCGTCATTCTGGCCTACTGCGCATCGGCGAGAATCCTCCATGAATCTACGATCACTTCTGGGACTCGTGCGATATACCGCGAGCATAACGGATGCAAATTAATCGTGCCGTTGATTCCGCGCCTTTCGGTTGCCATTGATTATCGCGGATGTTAATTCCCCCCCGAACTGATTCCGAGGATGGGTTCTCCGCTAATTTGATATTCTAATTCAGTTATCACAGCCGCCGAAGGAACGATGCTGCATGCATTTTTGCACGAAGCGGTAGAACTCCTTCGTTTAAAATTCATATCTCGTACCGTTTCGCTAATCGAATTATCCCGCTTGCTATCTCGGTAATCACGATGTTTAATAATCAAAATTTATTTACCTGAATCAGAAGAACCTGGATCGAAATAGAATTTAACGAGCACCCGGTGTACAGTGGAGCATCGAAAATCGTTCCACGCGGTGAACTTAATATCGCAATTGCCGCGCAGGCAACCAATACCCGACGTCCGTCCCCGGCCATTTTGATCGGCCGCAAGATACCGAATTAGGGAGGGAAAAAAAGCACTACGAAGACGAGAAATAAGAAGTAAAAAAAAAGTAACGAGGAAGACGGTATAACCGTGGAGAGAGGGTGGATGAAAGCGGGGAAAAAAGAGGAAACTCGAAGAAATAAAAAGGGGTTGATATGAAACGAGTCTCGTCGGCTTAATTCCGGCTGCGAGCGTGCCCGATAACGATTTCATCCCCGATATCTCTGCTCGATTAGTCGAGTAACACGCCGAAAGGGGGGTAGGAAACGGAAAGAGGGTTGGTTGCGGATGGGGATGCAACGGGCTGGAGGGGTGCAAGGCCGCGCGAGCAGCAGCGGGATGATAAAAAGAGGAAGTGGCGACGAGAATCCAGGGTCCGGCAGAAGGCAAATCACGTACACCGGTGCCTTCGTGGGCTACTGAATTGAATTTCGGACAACACTTACCATGCCGGCCTCATGAATAATGCATCCGCCGGAGTGGCTGGTCGCGGGTGTCGCGCACGGAAAAGTGTTGACCCTTTGACCAAGATGGATGAGGCTGCTGTTGATTATCAAAGACAAACGTGGCCTCCGGCCGCGTTTCTTGCACTCCTCCGCACTCGTGTGCGCACTCGGCGCGCGTCGACGGAAGTGGATCCTGAACAAGTGGGATAGAATGCTCGGTGATGTCGATTTGAAGTGTACGCGTTAAATATATTGTAAAAATTCAAAAATATATACTTGCGTGTATATAATCGTTATCTCTGCTACGCTATGAACATTTATTTTATACGTATTTACGTATTTTACATATTACGTATTTTATACATATTTTATACATATTTGTCTTTATGCAAAATAATGCAAAACTACGTCTTTACGCAAAATAAACGGAGACAAATCTTGATTTGTTTCACCGACACAATTGTCACTGGCTCCAGATTTCACCGACAATAACTTTGGCCGACAACGTCTTCAACCGACAGCAACCTTGCCCGTCGACGAATTTAACCGACAACGATTTTAGTCGACGACAGCATTATCCGATAGTAACATCGTTTGTAAAAACGGTGCTGACATTTTATTCTTTAACTGTTCTGCACTGACACTTTTACTTTTATGTTAAAATATAATTATTACGCTATAAGAAGTTAGATGCGGTCGGTTAACGTTGTTGAATACTGTCGTCGACTAAACTCGTTGTCGGTTAAATCTGGAGTCGGTGATTTTCATGGGACCCATAAGTTTACATATGTATATAGTCTAAGGTTGCATCAGTGTACGCATCAGCTTCTACATATGTTCTACAGATACATCAGGTTCCGTGACTGTGACTGAAATGTAGAAGATGTTTAACGAACTCTAATAAATAAAGCGAATACCACTGGTTTCGAGGGGCATGATTTTCCCAATGGTCCGAATAAACGAGCCCCCGGTGCTGATAAAAATAATAACGTTCCCTCAGCTGATAAAACTTCATCCCCCTTTTGTGACAAGTTCTCGCCGACGCGGTAATGGCGGCACAAATTACATGGCGCGGTAAAGATATCATAAAGTGCACCCCTCGACCGGTCGCTCGCTCGCCCAAATCCTTAAAAACTCTTAAAAGCGACAGAAAAATATTCGGCCGGCTGCGATGATGAAATAAGCCATTAAGTCACAGCCCCCGCTGTAATATCACCGACGAGCAACGTAATCCCGTCTAATGTCGAGCAATGAAACGTAATAGCATAATGTATCACGGCCTATCGCCCGCGTGTGCGAGCGCTCACGAAGATCCACGGAAAATTGCGCGCAAAGTGGCCCGGCCCATCTTTTCCCGTTTCTTAATTACGTTTCCTTCTCAGTTTCGCTTCGAAAGAGTAAAACGTCTGTTTTCCAGCATTTATTTGAACAATTTTTATGTTTCGTAAAAATATAAATAGAAAGATTTTGTTTGTGCAATTGTTTGGTGGTTTCTGTCCAAAAGACGAGAGAATGTGCAATTTTATTCGACGTGTGAAATTAACCGTTCGAGCTTGCATTTGTCGATCGCGGAAGGATGCGCAAGCTAAAATGGGAATGGAATATTTATGCAGAATAAAAATTTTGTACCTGTAGATTTTTATAGACAAACCCGAAAGAAAATGTCCAATTTTATTCTACTTGAAATTAAGCATTTAAACTTCCATTTATCGATCGCAGAAAGATGTGCAAGTTAAAATAGGAATTATTGATGGAATATTTATGCAGAATAAAAATGTTGTACCTGTAGATTTTTATAGACAAACCCGAAAGAAAATGTGCAATTTTATTCCGCGTAAAATAGAATGTGTTATCTTTTTTAGTATATAATCATAATATACAGGGTGTATCCGTTAAGTTATGTCACCATTTTTTAGGCATTTCCAGTAGTGCAATTAAAAAATATTTTAGACAAAAGTTTCTCAGTACTTGATGAGCTACATGTTCGTTACCAACCATTTAAAAAAGTAAAGGTCACCTTGACTTTTATAAATGGCACTATATGTTTTGGACATCATAGGATTGTTTCTGACGTCGAGACGAATTTAACAGTGTACTATACTATGACCTTGAAATGACCTCAAACTTGAAAATTTTGTGCAAACGTAATTTTAATGAAGAATTATTTCTTACAATATAAGTCAAGTTACATTAGATGTTCGAACCGCGATCCACCTTCTATGATACAGAACTCCGCTCTTTGTATTAGATTTTTCGTTGTTGCCATAATTAGGGCGCCTCGGTTTATGTTATTACATGCAGTTGTTATGCGATTTCGAAGTTCCTGAACATTATCGATTGCTGTATCGTATACAACAGATTGCAGATATCCCCAAAGATATCTCCAACGGAGACAGATCTGGAGAACGCGGTGGCCAACGAATTTGACCATACGTTCCTATCCAACGATTTCTAAACTTGTTATTAAGATATCCCCTAATTATAATAGCATTGTGGGCAGGACACCCGTCTTGTTGAAGGTACATATCGTTCCTAATGTTCAGTGAAATGTCTTGCAATAAGTGTGGAAGTTTTTCTTCCAAAAAGTTCAGATACCGAGCAGCTGTCAAATTTTCTTCGAAGAAATATGGTCCGATTAAGTGGCCATTTAAAATACCACACCAAACATTGACACTAATTTTAGTTTGAAAGTTGCGATCTCGTGTCCAGTGTGGATTCTCTGTTGACCAATAACGTTGATTTCGTCGATCGAATACACCATTATTTGTAAATTTAGATTCGTCTGTCCACATAATTTTCGTAAATATTTCAGGATCCTCTTCGTTAGCAGCAGCTAGCCACGCCAGAAATTCTAATCGCCGCTGTCAAATGGATGATATTTGTATCTTTTCGTAATTATATTAATACTTTTGACCGACACATTTCAAGTTTGAGATCATTTCAAGGTCATAGTATAGTACACCGTTAAATTCGTCTCGACGTCAGAAACAATCCTATGATGTCCAAAACATATAGTGCCATTTAAAAAAGTCAAGGTGACCTTTACTTTTTTACGTAGAAAACATTTTTTCAGATTTAAGAATATGCGAACATGTAGCTCATCAAGTACTGAGAAACTTTTGTCTAAAACATTTTTTAACTGCACTACTGGAAATGCCTAAAAAATGGTGACATAACTTAACGGATACACCCTGTATATAAATATTGTCATAAACGAATAAAATCCGCAGGTATTAAATTGTTGCTCTTGTATGTCCCATTGTTTGGTGATTTCCGTTCAAAAATGGCCCACACCTGGCACATTCCGCGAGTCGGGGAAACGAATCGTTATCGCTGGAAAAAGTATAGCGACACGCGAACATGTGCGCGAAACGCAAAAGTCGATCGTCCTGGTGTTACAGAGATGCAGCAGTGGTTACGTGTCCGACCCACGTATTATGTATCTCGAACAGGAAGTGGAAAAGATAAGAGAGCCGGTGGTCATTAATAAACCCACCCCCGCAACTGGACTTGCATCTCGAGAGCTCGCCCTTCGCGCAACTTCGCGCAGTTCCATTCGCTTTGCTATTTATTCAGAAATAATTTCTCGCCCCGGCGAACATGCAGTATCGGGTTCATTGTTCTAACAATAGCCTCCGCACTTTGCGTACTTTTCCAGATCCCCGGTGTTCCTCTTGTTCGGCCTGCTCTCGTTATTACCGGCCCCCGAGTTTTGTCTGTAAACAATGCGTGAAAACAATGGAACAAGTCGAATTTTTACCGTCCTCTGTGGCCTATGCAAATTTAGATTTTTATGAACAACCCACGAAAGAAAATGTGCAATTTATTTATGCAGAAGAAAAATGTTGTACAAGTAGATCTTTTTAGTCGAACCACGAAAGATAGTGTGCAATTTATTTATGCAGAAGAAAAATATTGTACAAGTAGATCTTTTTAGTCGAACCTCGAAAGAAAATGTGCAATTCTATTCTACGTGAAATTAAGCATTCAAACTTGCATTTGTCGATTGCAGAAAGATGAGGAAGTTAAAATAGGAATTATTGATGGAACATTCATGGAGAATGAAAATATTGTACATGTGTAATTTTATTCTAACCTTAACTTTGCCGATTGCAAAAAGATAGGCAAGTTAAAACACGAATTATTGATTGAACATTTATGCGGAATAAACATGTCGTACCTGAATCGCAATTAGAGGGAAATAGAATGTTATTTTCGTTTTTAGTACGTTTAACGGATTGAAAATATTGCAATGTTACACACGAACTCATTTTTGTCATAAATGCATGAAATCCACAGATATTAAATTGAATGTCCCGAATTGGTTTATTAAAACGTGCCGAAGCGCCTATTCACTGAAAATTCTGTTCATTGTGTACACTGTTTCGTACGATTCTTAACTACGGCCATCTTTTCATCGTGGAAATATTTGCTCTTCGTGCAACTGGGAAAATATAATAAAGCTGGGCAGACGTGCATAAAGATAAGATTTATACGAAGAGATTTGTATATAAAGAGAACCATTCGAGAGAAGACGTTTTACAACTGCGAAACAAATTTTTATACGGCTTCGTTCTACGTGCTATAGCCCGTAATACAAATCCAGCATCGATTCTGTTTTGATTTCAATTATCTTTCATTACATCAGCCGTATTGTATGATTTCCGGGCATGAATTTGATACGAGACACGGATTCGAGCTTCCGAACGGCCGCAGCATCGATTTATCGCGACGCCGATAATAGACCGACGCGATTGCCGGACTGGACTCTCTCTCTCTCTCTCTCTCTCTCTCTCTCTCTCTCTCTCTCTCTCTCTTCCATTTTCATCGAAAATAGAAAAATCCGTCGAACGGTAAAAAAAGGAACGTAATCGAGGAACTTGAAAATCGAGTGATGTTCGATGCTATGAAAGCGATCGTCGACAGCACGCTGTGGATTTTATGCGTTTATATACCTAGAGCAATCGTTTAAAATTTCTATGGAGCACCGATCGAGCAAATTAAACTCCTTGTCTTATCAGTTCTCTCACAGCTACAGAGTGATTCAGACAAAAACATTTAAAATGTGTTTCATCAAGTTTGATATCAATTGTAGTAGTAACAACTGCGAAATTATCTCCCCATAACGTATCAGATGGTTGCATAAGTTCGTGCTCGACTTGAAAATAAAATTCAATTGGTAAATTTTAAAGAATTCTTCTCTACAATTAGAGAACAATGGTGACTATATAATTTTTTTTACAAAATAAACATTTTTCTATCTGAATTGCAACGACCTGGAGTGAAATAGATATTTGTTTTCTTTTTTAATACGGTTAATAGGTTGAAAATCATATAACAGTATTTCTAAATTCTTCTAATGGTTTTACAGTTTTAAATTACACCTACTCATTTTTGTTAAAAATGCATAAAATCCGCTGTCTACTTACAACTATGTTTATGCATAAGGATTCGTATGCGTACGATAAGGATGGAGAATTGTAAAAAATTCTAATATGAACATTCCAAACAGAAGCTTTCGTATTCGCTAAATCTGTTTGCGTCACTTAGAAGGGCAGAGAGTACACGTCTTTGCCATAAGTTCGAAGCAATTGTTTTCCGAGAATCGTGGACAAGGATCTCTCGAAAGATTTCGGGAAGGTCCAAGACTCTTGAACAAGCAAACCATCCCCCTCGGAGACACGAGGGGTGGATTCAGATTTCCGATATTATTTACTTTGCACCCCCTAGCTCGGCAGGACAAACACAAGGGGGTGGCCTCCCTAAAGACCAATTCACCTATAATAAACCCCGGCGATTACCGGGGTGAAATTACTTTTCCTCAAAGATTGCCCGGTGCCGTTTGATGTTTTCGCGGCGGCGTGGCAGCCATCGCGAAATTTCCCGTGGAACTTGATGTAATCACGAGTTCTCGTCGAACTTTTCGGGGAGAACTCGTGAAACTGGAGGCGTCGCGTCGCGTTCGTTCTATCCGCGTCTGTTTTTCGAGCGTGTCTTCGTGTTACCCGTAATGGGAATACCTAGACACGGGGCCACCGACTTCAAGGCGCAAAGGGAGCTGTTAATGGCAAAAATCAGTGATTTGGAAAATGAGAAATCGGACGACAAGGTTCGTCTTCGGATAATGACGGAAACCACGTCTTCCCGTCATGGCAGAGTAGGGCACAAATCAACTAATAATTTAAAAATGACTAACAGTCTGATTGATTGTTAGTCATAGCAAAATATTCATTAGTTAAACTTTTTAGCACTAGTTAGTCACAGCTCTAAGTAATCGTTAGTTATCGCTTATTAGTTATGATTAATCGTTAGTTACTTTAAATGATCAGTCATCAATCTTTAGTCATCAGTCACTATTGTGCGGATTAACATATACATTAATATGTATACTTAAACTGTATCAGAATTTGCAGTGACCAAACAAAATTTAATTGAATATAATTTAAATATAAATACATCATATTATTATTACTCTATTTATAACTATATATATATTATAATTATAATTATTAATCTATTTTCTTCACAAAAATATAATAAGAAAATCTGGAAATCTTTTCCTATTCAACCGCCTTCTAAATGGTAAAAAATTGGCTTTCATTGTCCCTTGAGCAAAATATTGAGTGAATGCAGCTATTTCGAGTCCCTGGCTTTTTTTAGAATGACACCGGGACAAAAGAGGGTGCGAGGAGACTGGAACCCCGGGATTTTTAAAAGGACGACGGGATTCGTCTTCAAATAATAATGGGAACGGGTACTGGGAACAAGACGAATTTTATTATAAAATGTTACTCCTCTTTTCGATTTATTTTTACGTGTAGAATATTGAGTGAACGCAGCGATTTCGCGTTCCTGGCTATTTTTTTTTTAGAATTACACCGGCACAAAAGAGGGTGCGAGGAAAAAATAGACCGTAACTGCAAATGCGGCGCGAACCCCGGGATTTTGAAAAGGACGACGAGACGTGCCGGGCGTACGAAAGAGCTGGATTTCGAACGGGAAAAGATTTCAGGTGTTCGCGTATCAAATTTTATCGGAACAAAGGCTCGGGCCCGAGAAAGTGGTCCGGTGTAAACGATATGTAAACTCGCGAGGAAGAAGGGTTGCTCGGGAAGTTTCCGGGGAAAACAACGACCCCGAGACGCGATAAAAGAACGATTACTCGGGGACGTAATGGGCTCGGAGAAGCCACGTTGCAAATAGTTACGGCAAACTTGGGGGGATACGAAAGACTATGGACGGGTCCGGGGATCTGTATGGGCTTCGGGAACGGTGTTAAACTGATACTGGGGAATGGACCAAGTTTTCACCTAGATAAAAGTTTTACGGAACGCTCAAGGTCAGCCCAAGGTCGTCCGATACTTACTCCGACGGTTTTCTCCGCAGTATTTTTACGTTGTCGTCCGATGTCGTTATTGATGATTGATCTTTATGCAAAATAAAAATGTTTTACCCCAAGTACAACAAACTGGAGTGAAATGGAAAATTATTTTCTTTTTTAATACGTTCAAGAATTGGAGATAATGTAGTAATATTTTTAAATTCTTATATAATGTTTTTTACTGATTTAAATTACATGTTTCCGTTTTTGTCATAAATGCGTGAAATCCGCCGTCTACTTGTAATCCTTCGTGGATCTATATCAATCAATATGATCTTGTGATATGTAATCAATTAACTATAATTCATTATTTTACAGTTCCCATTGGTCAAACATCCAGCGACGATAGATTTTCTCCGGACATGTCTGGTGGCAGCGATTTCTTCGACAGGTAATATATGAATGATATGAATGAAATATAAAAGATAATTAAAAATAAAGAATTTTGAACTGATCACGGTTGTATACAGGGTGGTCCACCTAAATGTAGCCACCTAACAATCTGCTTTATTTGTGATGACCTACACCGCACCCGGCAGCCGTATTGACTTCGACCACTTTTACAGCAACGCTAATTCAAAGAACAGAGGATCCAAAAAGACTGCTTTAAATTTTCTGGAAAACAATGATACAAACTTTAAACTCTTATGACATTGCTATTTTTTAAATGTTGCTTCAAGCAGCAATCAAAATGAAATGTAACCTGAATCGCGACTATTTCATTCGCAACGCTACTTTTTCATTCGAAAACGACTATATAATACAACACGCGTGGCAAAATTAATAATAAATGAATAATTAATTTTGAATATAAAATCAAAATTAATTTTAACGGAAATTAAATAAACTCGATATCTATCGCACGACACGATTCAAATACAATTGATCGTCGCGACACATGTAATTAGATTATCGTGAGAAGGCAACACGATTCAAGAATAAGTTTAAATCAATAAAAACTAAATAGCTCGCTTGAATACAGAATTAACTTTTAAAATATTATGGTAAATAATCTTGAGGGATACATTTAGGTTGACCACTCTGTATAATAAATACAACTAGTCTGATTAAATAAATTTTAAATAACAAGATAGTGTTAGTAGTACATGTTTAATTCCCGGTCTCGCCGCGAAAAGCCGCGGCAAGCGTCAGTTTACAAATGGACGCCGGGTGTGGTGTCAAATGACACGGACTTTCTGTTAAAATTAAATGTTTTGATAGATTATATATAATAATGAAGCTACTCTTGTACCTAGTATTGTTGCAAAATACGTGTATTTTTGTACGTGCCATAAATAGTGTCAAAAATGTTACTAATGTTACAGAGACAAGGTGATAATAATTACTGTAAACACAGTGAGGTTATAATATAATATCGTGTTTTCTGCGATAACGAATCAACAAATCCATAAACAATGATAAACAAATAAAAAGTCAACTTAAAAGTATTCATTTATTCTTCATTTCAATTTTCAAACATTTCGATTCGACCTACTTCTTTACAATTCTATAAAATAGAGGTTATATTTTGAAAAAAAACAATGCTCTATTTTTGGTAAAATCATGACATAAAATGGTAACGAAACGTTGTAACAAGTCTCCAACTTTGTTTTTTTACGTATTATGTGTCAAAATAGGGTTATACAATGAAGAATATGTGTTATTATTTAATGAAATCGAGTGATTCAGTTGCTCACCTAACCTAACCAAAATTGATTCTATTCTAAGTAGATTTAATGACTTAAAATTATTTCCTGGTGTTGACAGCATTAGACCTGGGGACGGATTAGACCTCTCAGGTTCTGGAATGTCAACGCCACACATCTCTCACCTGGCATCGACAAACCCATTTAGCATATTATCACCGAGCCCACAACCGACTAGCTCTCAATCTAGTACCACAGACATGCATACAATCGGCGGCCTTACAAACGTCAATATGCACTTATCTCCTGGGAGAAATGACAATCATGAAGGAAAATGCGAGGTATGTTACTACAGGAATACAGTGGAGCAGTGAGGTGAGCGTAGCAGTGATTTTTGTTTCTATGTGCACCGCTATTCTCTAGCCACCGCTCCACTATAAACAAGGGTAGACTCGTTTCTAGGATTGACGATAATGCAAAGATGGGGTTTTTCAGTAGTCAAAAGCACTAGATAAAACATCAACCTAGGACGCAGTCGCCCTTAAGAGTCCTATTTTTACGTTTACGAAGCGTAATTTGCATTATTCTGCAGCTATCGCAGCTTTATTGTTCCAAATAATACAAATTACATTAATAATTTCACTGTTTCAGATATACGTTGGAAAAACGTGTGCACCATTTTTAGAGAAGCAATCAGTTTATATACCGTATCCAATGACACAAGAATTACTTGACGATAAATTAATGAAAGCCTTCGGTGTTATCGAGTACTCGAAGTAAGTATGTTAGAAGTAGACTGCAGATATTTATGCAATTTGCAATTTTTGTAGTCGAATTTTAAATCTTAAATCTTATTTTCCGTGGTAGTAACCTTTTTAGATCTAAATTAAATTAGAATCTAGTAGTTTTGGAAAATTTTTAAAAGCCACAATTGCATAAAGATCTGTAGTCTAGTTAGAAGCTAGAAGAAGTCCTGAATTCAAATCTAACACGTTTGACTTGAAACGTTTCAGTGAGGTCTCATCGAATTGCGAAGGTTACGCGAAACCATCTTTATGTTACTCGGCGTTTCCGATATGCCGAGATCCTGCCAGTATTCTAAAGCTCAAAGACGCGAAGAGGATGTTTCATATTTTAAATAACAATCAAGATGATCTATCGAAAGACACAGGTGACGGAGATGACATAGGTGATATTACAAGATCGCATAGTATTCCCAGAAAGCGTAGTCCGACTTTGAGTCCTGGTTCCGAATTCAATCCGTTCATGGAAGGGAAATCTTCGACGAAGAAGCTACTCAGCCAAAGTTACGGCGAGTCACTGTTCTCTGGAAGAAACGACATTAATCGTAAATTACGGAGGATTTGCCGACAGGAGTGCGAAGTTTTGGAGAATGATCTATGCAGGAAGGAGTATGCAATTGCTAAGAGACATCCACTGATTGGACAAACAGTGCCTTTAATTAACTGTTCTGATTTGCCAATGGAGAACACCCCCGAGGCTCGTGATTGTTTAAGTCTCGGTATATCTACGGAGGACAATGTACAAGAGAGTAAGAACAATAAATAATTCAAAATAAAAATGTTTTGCATTGATTGTGGGAAGCAGGAATAACATAAAAATTGATTTCATCCCTTAGCGACTTTATTACATTAAAAGCAACACTACAACATTCTTGAATTTTTTAAAACTTGTACTGTTTTATATTCCATGCAACCAATTTTTTCATAAATGCATAAAGATCCGCAGTCTAACTATTTCATTGGAGTGTGTTCATTGTATCAGCATTATTTTTCTTCATGTTACAGATGATTATTGTTATTGGGGCAATGGTAAAACTTATCGGGGTATAGTGAAGACAAGCATCAGCGGACGACCATGCTTGCAATGGTTGGCTCACTTCAATCTCCCCATTTCTGATTACCCTGAGTTAGCTGGCAAACACTCGTATTGCCGTACTCCAGACGAAACAGAATCGCAACCGTGGTGTTACGTTGACGTCAATCATACAATGCAGAAGGAATTTTGTGATATACCTAAATGTGGTAAGTGTTACTCGTTGCTGAACGAAAGGGCGTTTAATACGGATATAATAGAACACTGGTTTCGTTGCAGTTAAAAACTTATGGATCTATGCAGTCGTTGGTTTTGTACTGACAGGAGGACTTGTTGTAATATTGGTATGTTATTGCTGCTGCTATAGAAGCAGAAAATCTACGAGGCAGATGAATCATTTGCCGTCTAATAAAGTAAGATAGCATATCATGTCGCGGTTCTGTCGTATTTTAAAGAAAACATTTGCAACAACTTGTTGCCATCTTTCAGATAGCCTGCCAATTCTTGTTTCCCAATGACTCGCTAGCAACATGTGTTTCTAATTTACAAACAAAATCACCTGCTTATTTAAATTTTAAAATACGTCAGAACTCTCCCTTCAACCTGATACAATACTATGAAAATAATGTTTTGCTCTTCGTTCAACAGATGTTAACAGGTATACAGTGCGACAAGAACATATATGATGGAAGACGAAGTACGACGCAACCTATGGAAATGAGTTCCCTTCTAGCCGGTCCCGGTAACACGACTCCAGGAACTGGAACATTAAGCAGCGGTAGCAGTAGAACATCCAATAACAGAGTGCCACAATTTAGTACCAACAATGTTGTACTTCTACAAGAGCTTGGCGAAGGAGCGTTCGGTGAGATCTCGCATCCTAAAAATCATACCGGTTCAAAATCCCTGATTTTAATTAATCATTCTATTGTTCCCTAGGCAAAGTGTACAAGGGAGAGCTACAAACAGGTAACAAATGCGAGCCGCCAATCTACGTGGCGGTGAAAACGTTGAAAGAGAACGCTAGTCCAAAAACGCAGAACGACTTCAAACGAGAAGTCGATCTAATGACGGATCTCAGACATCCAAACATTATTTGCTTGCTCGGGGTGATACTGAAGGGAGAACCAATGTGTATGCTATTCGAGTACATGACCCAAGGCGATCTACACGAGTTTCTGATTTACCACTCGCCACGATCGGACGTTCCGTTGAACAACGGAACTGGCAAGATCTTAGAACAACCAGAATTTTTGCACATCGCTTTGCAAATCGCGTCTGGTTAGTATACAGCATCACATAAACGATTTCAATCATTTTATCGGTATATCTCACGTGGGAAAATGTTTGTTCAGGTATGGAATACTTAGCGAGCCACCATTACGTACATCGAGACTTAGCCGCGAGGAATTGTTTAGTCGGGGACAACCTAACAGTGAAAATTTCTGACTTCGGGTTGTCGCGCGACATATATAGTAGCGACTATTATAGAGTTCAATCTAAGAGTTTGTTACCTGTTCGATGGATGCCTCCAGAGTCAATTGTTTACGGTAAATTTACAACGGAGTCGGACGTTTGGAGCTTCGGTGTTGTATTATGGGAGATTTACAGTTATGGTTTGCAGGTAATGCATCGAATCCTAAGACCACGTATTTATTTGAATGGTACATTGAGAGATTAACATGTTGCTTTTCGTTTTGCAGCCGTATTACGGTTACAACAATCAAGAGGTGATAGACATGATACGTTCGCGACAGTTATTACCTTGTCCGGAGGACTGCCCGACCATGATTTACAGTTTAATGATAGAATGCTGGCACGAGGTTGCGAATCGAAGACCACAGTTCCCAGAGATACATCACCGTTTACACAATTGGTATATAAATCAGACCTACCTAAGCGACTTCTGTAACGAGTCTATCACCAGCTACTCTGGCAGTAGCCATAAGAGTACGAACAAGACTAATTCCACGCAACTATCGGCGCCAATTTACAAATGCGACCAGAAAGACATGGGTAACTTCAAGGCGAACATGGAACAATCGTTTTGTAACATGAGCGAGCACACTAACGGACTGAAGATGCTACCACCGAGCTTCCAAAATTCGAACTCCATCGATCAGAGACCGAACTGTGGTTTCAGTGAACACAGTACACCGATGAAAACGCCGAATTATCCGAATCAAACGAACATTAACTTGAACGAGTACGATGATAAACAGTGCTGTTCGCCGAAACTAAGCGGAGCCAAGAAGGTTCTACCGCCGACGACGCAACAAGTGGTCAAAACAAATACGCTGAACGGTACCAGACCAATGCAAAACGGTGCGCAATTAGTCGTCAGGTTACCAGACCCCAGTAAGGTGACGACCGAGACCAGGGTATCCAAGTGAGAACGATAAAGATCCTCACGATCGCGACGAATTTTTATGTTTCTATATAGTATTTACCGTAATCGCTGTACAAGGTATCTATATGATCCGTTTCTAGGTACAATTGAATCTTTAAAGCTTCGGGATAACGTTCGTTAATGAAATTAGGTATAACACGACCGTCAATAATACCTAATCACTGCCATATTTCTGCATTTATATTTATTTCGATTGGAATATATATGTGACGTTTTATACTGGCAATAACATTTCTCATGGTACAACTTTAATGTTTTATACATACACAGAAATACGTACGCGCGTGTACACAGACCTGTATGTAAGTTTTATACGTACGCGCGTTTGCGTATACGTTATAAACAGTGGTGGGGAGTCCAAACGTTTAAGAACTGGTTTACAATGTAAGGGAAAACATATTTTTTTAGTCACTTTTAATGCGAAAAGAATTTCCGTACTGATGTTTTATCATTGTCGCGTACTTTTTTTACCTGTTAGTCTTTTATTATTTAGGTAGTTTGTATTATATTACAAGTTTTTAGTCAAATTAAATTCTCGAATATATTAGGACGAAAGTTACGCAAAACCCATCACTGATTATAAGGGATTATACATACCGGGTGTTTCATACTTCATGGTACAAACTATGGCTGGAAATAAGATGAAAATCGAGAATATCGAAATTGCGTGGAGGCTTCATTTTCAATAAAATTAAATTTTTAATATCAGTCGAGTACACGCGTCCTTAATTTCACTACAAGATGCTGTTGCGATTGTGTTTGTTTACTATGTATCAGAAACAAGCCCTGACATTGTACCATTGTACCATGTACAAACACGGTCGCAACAGCATCTTGTAGTGAAATCATAATTATTTATTAAGGACGCGTGTGTGTAGTCGACTGATATTTAAATTTAATTTTCTTGAAAACGAAACCTCTTCTTGATTTTCATCTTATTTCCAGCCATAGAATCGACGGACCTAATTCGTACCACGAATTATGAAAAATCCGGTACACAGTGTAGGTTGTAGACTGTACCATTAACGTTTCTCTGTATCATTTCTTGGATTGTATTTGAAAGTATTATATTAGGCATCCTGTTAATACGTATTTGAACATATTCATATTAATTTCATGTAAGTATGCGGCCAACTAGTATTCCATCTATATTATACTACAGTAACAATATTGGGCGCTGCTCCGATCGGAGTAACAAAATTGTAAATCAAACGTACCGAGGATTTTTTACGTAATTTTTACTGATATTTTTGCAAACCTTGTAACTTGCGAATCTTTTTACGGAGATATATATTGTTGCTAGGATATAATATACCTGTAATAATAGTTGCACTTTTGTAATATTGTGTGCTTACCGGACTGAGGATAAGTATTTTAGAAATTAATCTCTAAACGGTTTGCGAAAAATCAATCCCCTCCCCCACTAAAAGAAATGGCACAATAATAAAAATTATCATCTGTATGTGTAGTGGTAGGTTGTTCTCTATGAAAAGGACGATTTGAAATGTGATCTCTTTTTAGCGTCTGTTAAACAATTCTTACATAAAAATAGGCGAACGTACGTAGACTGTTTCGATGAATTTTTTTCAGAGTTACAAAAAAAAATGTATGATAGTCGTCGTTCACTTGAACGAGTCCAAATAATCGAAGCGTCATCATTGTAACTGCATCATTGTATTGTTCAACCTCGTGATTTTTCTACTGCCGACATTATATATGTAATTTTTATATTTTAACGCTTCATCTACCGGAAGCTTAAGTACTAGGTATTTTAATGACAGTACCATGTTTAAAAGAAGCTGAATAATTTTCCTCTGAATGGCAATCTCGTACGAACTGAACAATGTTACTGTGTTAGAGTTAGAGGATTGTTAATCCCTGATTTTAAAAAGACTGTTAGGCAATTGTCAGTAGATGAAGTGTTAAAAATTGGGATTTTTAAGAAAACCCAAACAAGACCACGTGCTCCGAATGTATAATCGCCGAGAGCTCATTGCGAACATTATATTTCGAGCCGTTTAATTTCGTTAGGTAACGATGCGGATCTATGTTCATAAGAAATCTTCATTCTAGAAGATCCGGCGACTGTAAGATCGACAGCCGTCGCTCATCGCGAGAATTCAACGACATCGGTGTGTAAATTATATGCGGAATCATTTATTGTTCGCGTGTAGAGCGTAGAACACGGCCAGAGGGGGTGTTAACGCGCGCAGACTGTTCAGAACTGGTCCGAAACTCAAGAATATTGGAAGAAGCGAAGGAATAGTAATTGTTGTTTTCTATAACATGAACAGTACTGTGTCGCAAGCAAACTAACAATAAGTGACGAGAGTAGCACTGTAAAAATTATAAACGTTCGAACGCGAACCGATTGGTCGAACGTCGAATTGTAAGATATTATTTTTATTCATAATTTTTATTTATAAGTAGTAAAATACTCTTTTAAACGCCCCTTACAGTTTTTTAAAAATTTTAATTATGCAACTAAATTCACGAGTCAAATAATAGTTCTTGACAAGGATAACATCCCAATAGTTGATTATACTTTATGCAATTCGAAGTTCGTACTGTAAGTTCGTTTTCAAGCTAGTTCGAACTTCATTTATAGCCCTAGATGGAAGCCTAGAGTGAGAAGCGGACCTTGCATGATTAATAATATCTTTTTCGAGCGTGAACAGTAACGATCCGAATCTTTTGATCGTCGAACATTATTGGCATGAAGTGCGCAAAGTGTTTATACTATTTGCGAGATCAGCATCGATGTCATTGGCCATGCAAGGTCCGTCGGAGAGCTTGAACGAAAACTGTATTATACTTTTTATAATTTTCTATTAAAAGGAACCAGCGGAGTGTTTCATCGGCTGTAAGGAAAAAGGTGCGTGCATCGCACCTGAAATCGATGTAAATTAGATACGTGGAGATCATTAGAGTAATTAACGTAACCGGTTAAGTTGGAGCGATACTTTTTTATGGTGACGAGCCTGCAACATGGCAATTGTATTATTAATTGTATTTGTAAAACACTCTCGCGGTCGCGTCGCAGGTTCGTCACCGGTTAGAGTTAAGTTAACTTATGTCAACTACGTCGACGAATATAGTAAACTTAAGACCTTTATATATATATAAATATATATATATATAATATATTATATATATATACAGTCAACTATGATATAAACGATACATGTTTTTTGTACGTGCAGAGGCATTATTTCATTACACCTGCATGCACCTTTTATTGCAACAAATTGTTCCTTTTCTCCTTGCTTTAAAAGATACTCGCGTGTACAATTCGCTGAAACATGAAACACGTTACAAATTACTGAAGCACATCATGTTTAGCTAAAAAATTATATAGTGCAACATAGAGAAGTCACGTAACATCGCAGAACTGATTTTATCGAATGAGAAACCTTTTCCTGGCAGTGTTCAGCGATAATAAAATAAAAACATTAATAAATAGTATACGTTTCATAGCTATTATTTTGGATTATATCATTAGACAGCGGATTTTATGCATTCGTGATAAGAATGAGTCGGTGTAATTTAAAACATTTTAAACAGACGAATTTAATAATACATTATATTATTTTCAATCTATTGGACATGTGGAGAAAGAAATTAATTTTCTATTTCATTCCAGTTTGTTGCAATTCAGATAGACAATTTTTATTTTACACAAAGATCCGCTGTCTAGCCTGGATCTCCTCAACAGTCGCGCCAGCGTAGATCTCCCGTTTCAATTTGTTCAATTCATTTTGAATTGAACGAAAGCCGCGAAATGTAAACGCTGTGCGGAAATCTGAATTTCGATCTTGCGAATCCGCGACGGTAGGATTTATCGGATCGATATCAGGACATTTAGAATCGTGATAACAGCTAACTGGCTACTGAACTGAGAGACCAGCACGCATAACATTCTCACCTCGGTTCGTGTCCGGTAGCATTTATTGAAATCGTTAAACGTGTCCGATCACCGTGGAAATAAAACACATTATTACTGTGTAAAAATTATTGTGTCACATAATAACATTTATTAAAATCGTCGAACATCGCATTCAGACAATGTAGCACGACAATTCCGACGACAACAATGGTGCAACAGCCGCGGCTAAGATTTTCCGGATCCGGAAATCCGAAGAGCCATAATGTTATCAGACAGTTACTGTTGCTTGTAGTTGTTAATTGTTTATTGCCGCCTGTTCAATCGGTGAATGGTGTGATATGGGACAAGGAGAAGAACGATTTTGTGCCGATTGTCAGCAAACCAATTTTTGCGGCGATGAACCAGGAGTTTCTGAGCCGAAGTCGCGAGAAGGAGACTCACAACTTTCAAGGGAGAACTTTCAAATTCTCTTATTACGAGGTAACACGTGTCGGTTCGGATAATCGAGGTAGTAAATCATAGATCTAATTAATGTTTCTCACAGAAATCAATATGTTTAATTGATACAGATCTATGAACGTGTTTTCTAAGTCTTTCAATAAGCCCCTATGAAAAAGTTGCGAAACACAAGTTTTAATATTTTCTCTGCAATTCCGACAACTTGCAATTTTTCTCAAAAATTTTTACCACATTGTATAGCAGACTAATTGTTCTAACTTCTCAAAAAAATTCAAATCGTATGGTCCAATATTTAAAAAGTTATCGACTTTTTAAGATTGTCCGAATATTAGTTCGAAATATATTGTCGGTTTCACTACCTCGCTAACGTTAGGTGAAGTCTAATTAATGTTTCTCTTTGTTATCAGATGAACAACGTGGTCTTCACCGTTAAGAACGGAACAAGGGTATCGGGTTACATCGGCGACACTTGGAACATTTTAGCAGAATATTTAAATATGACGTAATGTTGTTGGAAGAATGAACGTGAACGTAACGAGCCAGAATATCAACTATAATTTCTCGTTTTAGATTGAAACCCGATAGTTCGAGTTTAAATCGTTTAGGCTTCTTAATAAACGATACGTACACTCCCAGTTTGCTCAACATGATACGCTTGAATCAAACGGACATCGTAGCGAGGGTTGAAGCGATGTCATCGAGACTGGCGGCAGCTCAGTTCACGTTACAGTTGAAGTATTCTAGGCGAGTTACAAAAGCGAAGTTTTCGAAAAAATGTCATATTTCCTATCAAAGTCTTCACCTCATCTTTGAATTATCGAGAAAGCAGAAAGCGCATCCCGCACCCTTGCAATCATGGAAACAAATCTACCCCCTTAAGTGGGGTAATTGTTTCCCAATTTGGCTTCTAGATAATCATTCCAAAATGTGCGTAATCATCCTAAAATTTCGCAATCTCTTTTTTTCGATATTTATTCAAATAATATATAGATTTAATTTTGCATTGAAATATTACCGTATAATGTAGCTAATACATCTTCAAAGATGTGATACGTTTCTTATGACGTTGTAGGCACCGCTTCCTCATAAAACCAGAACGACAACACGTTACCACTTGGATGTTGAAACTGTACTCCAGGAAAGTCTGGTTCGCGATCCTGGTAACTTATATAATCCTAAGTGTCTGCAATTATGTTTTCCACGTAATCGAGGCGGGCATGTTTAAGGCAAACATGATCCCAGGCATGGTTGATACTTTCTTCTACAATCTAGGCATGATATGCACTCAAAGTGAGAGAAAAAACAAACCCATGCTCGGGTTCAATAAACAAGTATTCATTTCGTTTATCGATTCGTTTGTTTTCTTATTTTACTGATTTATACTTTATATGTATTAATCGTGTTAATTCTTTGTTATTTTAACGAACGATTTATACATTGCACAGACTGCAACACATCTTCTGCGAGAAGATGTTCTAGGTTGATTGAGTATCTGGTGGGTCTGTTCGCCTTATTACTTAATGCGGCGTTCAACGCGGTTGTATTTACCTATATGACACAGGTCGTCTCTATATATCCTTTCCAAGATATTGTATCTTTACTGGAATCTTCAAAATACTCTATCCTCGCTGTGAATGGCTCGTCGTTCCACGAGCTGTTCGAGGTACGATCTTCAAAGTCACCGACTGTCGACCAATGTGTCATTTGCTGACTATACTTAGCCATTTGTGCCCATAATTATATACGAAAGTGGTCTAAATATATTTCTTATTTTGAGATATTTAAAAGAAAAAGATATTAAGGAGATTGTCTTATTTTCAGGGTTTTTCAGAATTCAAAAGCGCTAGATAAAAGATCAATCTAGACCACAGTTGCCCTGAAAAGTCCTATTCTTATGTTTACGCGGCGTAATTTGGATTATTCGGCAGCGTCTAACGTTAGAATAATGCAAATTACACTGCCGAATAAAAATAGGATTTTTTAGGGCGATTGCGGCCTAGATTGGTCTTTTATCTAGCGCTTTCGACTACTAAAAAACCCCCATGTTTGCAATATCGATAAATGAGAAGGCGCATCCCGTACCCTTGCAGTCCTGGAAACGAGTCTACCCTCTTAACACTAAATGAATTCCATATAATGTTGAAATAACAAGCACTATCTAACGGTTCATTTTTCACGATATCGTAAAAGTTACATTGAATTAATTTAGTTTAAAATAATGTAATTTGAAATAACTGATAACTCATTCTTTTTAAATAGTTTCACTTAGACCACTTTCAGAATTATAGACACATTTTTCTCTCGGCAGATAAGGATTGTTTTGCACTTGTATTTTCAGACGAACTATGTTCCCAATCATTCGAGCAAGAGTCACAAGAAAAGAGTTTTTGTTGTGCACAATCTAACTGAAATGTATACGAAACTCTGCTCGGACGAATTATTTACGACGTTTTTAAGCGACGAGAGGGACCAAAATGAAAATTATCCGTGTAAATTACAGACTGCGGGAACCTCTATAATGGTCGGCATATCGTCTGCTATCTCGTGGCAATTCAAAAACAAACGGAGCATCGATGTCGCGTAAACAATACGAAATTGAAATTAATATAATATTGTATAGCAGTGACAATGAATCATGTAATTTTATGTATCATTACAGACTGGTGAAACTATATGAAAGCGGTGTCCTACATGCGATTCATCGACATTGGCTGAAATGGTTCGAGGAAGACACGAGTTCGAGTGTACCTAATGCAGTCGTGATGGAACAGGTGTATTTCATTTACATGTTATTGCTCGGTGGTCTGTTTATGTCCCTGATATTTCTCGTACTCGAGCAAATTACATTTCATTGCAATAAATAACACGATATTCGGTACATGTGGTTTTTAGGGTTGGACACATTTTGTTCAGAGTGAAATAAAAGATGATAATTCGAAATAATGAATTGTCAATATCATTTTCACACAATTTCTTATTTCAGCTAATTAAATCATCCACAATCTGACGTAAAAGATATAAAAAAATATTGATCACATCACTCAAATTATTTGATGGCCAAACAGTCACGCGATCATGTCAAAAGAACATCTGGCTAAATAAGTTTTATTTAGAGGCATTCGACTGAAAAGCGTGCTGTCCACAATCCCTATCAAATTCATATTAGAAAATGATTTATTCCAATCTTGATACGAGTTTACATCGCGAAACATAAACGTCCCGGTGACCTAAATCCCAATCTTGCGCTTCCGTGACTAAATAACTTATCAGCTTAACATCGGCACATTTAAAATCATGATAACGCTTAATTAGGCGTTGAATTGCGAAACCAACATGCACAACATTCTCGATTCAGATCCTGACCGCAGTATTCATTGTAACTTTTAAATGCGTTCGGCGAAAAGCTTTTAAGTATGTGATACTGTTCCGATAATACCACCGATAAAAATCATTAAATGTAATTTTCAACATTATTGTTTAAACGTATTCGTAAATATATGCGCGGTGATCAATATTCACCGTGGAACAGAATAATGTTTTGTTTCTTGCTACTTTATTCAAGACTTACATCGATCGTAAAAATCTGTAATTTGTTCATTGCCATTTACGGCGACGTTGTCACAGCAACTGACTCCTCAGCATCTTTCGTTGTTAAACTAGTTTCTTCGACCTTCTTTGGTAACATATACGTTTTCGCTGCTATTTCTTCCGGTGGCAACCAACTTGGTATAATCTTTGCATGTAAGCGCCAAGTACCATATTCATTAGATAAATGCTTCTCGAACACAATATAATCTAGAACATCTTTTCTTAATATTTCGCTACCCTTCAACAGCCGTCCGAATCTGTCATAAATGCACAGTATCTGAAAAGATTTATCTCGCGTGAAGGAATATAGAAACGATGTATTTTATAAAATAGTAAGTTGTTTATTATCAAACCTGTTGAGCGTGAATCCGGACGGTAACTTGCGCGAACATATTAGTCTTCGTTATTATGTCCGCGCATCTGATGTGGACAATACGCGCTGGTTCTAAGGATTCTAAGAATTTCCAAACGATTGTTTTGTCCTCTACGTTGTGTAACATTTTCTGCAATTAAATCAAATTTGTCAATACATTTTCAGTGTTAAGGATATATGTTAAACCTTAAAATATTCCACACTGGAGGTTGTGTAATTTAGGATAAATAAAAATGAATATATGGAGCAGAAATAGGAGTATTGTGAGCAGTGAAACTTACAGGGTACGCGAATTCCGTAACATATTGCAGTAACTGGTCCTTATCTTTGCTAAAAAAATAGACAAAATTATTCTTATAAAATTATTTTTATTGTATAAATTTCTATGAAAAATACTCACTTAACCAATGCATTGTGCGCTTTCTTATATACTTCTACCGCATGTTCTGGGAACGTACTCATTGAAAAGTCTTCTTCGTACGACTTTATTTTCCTAACAGCCATATAAGATTTTCCCTTTTTCTCAATGAATTCAATCTTTTGTTTCGCTCCCTGAATATTAAACATAAAATAATTTTATACATTTCGTAGATTATGAATTTGCATCAGAGAATGAAGAACCTAAGCAGGGAACTCCCTGCCTTATAATAATAAATTTAGTGGAATATTTACTACGTTCATTCAGCCAGTGTTTCTGTACCTCTTTAGTAATAGTAGAATATTTTCCGTCACCTTCCGGTACAACGTACGGCTCAAGTACAGTCGACATAGAAGAAATTAGAATTGGTCTTTCACTCCAGTTCCTCTGCGGTAACACACCATGCTGTTTCAACATTGTTCGAAATCGATCTTGCGTCATCGCATCAGGATCCTCATTGAATTTTGGAAGTTCTACTTTAATAACCTTCTCTCCCCTAAGCTTACGGAACTTTGGATTCCAATGTTTCGCTATGTTCCTATGTTGTTGAAAATTATAATATGGACAGTTTACAGGGCTTGGAATCAGTGATTGATTGTTCTGAAAAAGAATAACATTTACTTGAAGATCGGAACCGTTTATTAAATGCAATAATAAGAATCGAATTACCTGTATATATTTTCCAAACGAACAAACTGCGCCTTTATATTTCGACATCATCATGATAAATTGTCTTTAAATCTGCTGTAGGTAAATGTCTATACACTTGACTCACAATATTATTACGCTTACTCTTGCACATGTACTTGTGTTGATACATTTAGGTTAGGTAGACATATAAATAATAACAAGGGTTATTCGTATACATTTAGGTTAGGTAGACGTATAATAACAAAGGTTATTCAAATATGATATAACACATCGAGTAGCGACTCGAATATTTTTCTGCGACTTAAACTGAGTGCAAATATAAATGTTATTCGAAACTACTTTAAATATATTCTTTTTTATTGTTTCGATGTAAATTCCTAAGAGTTGAGCCACGAGCTTATAACGAAAAGTGGAGCTTACACCAGGTAAGAAAACATGTGTAAAAACCCCTCTGCATATTTTATATAGCATCGAATGCAGGAGTCATTGTCGCTGTTAGACCACGTGACAACAACTATTGCACAACCGTCGTTACGTCATGTGAAAAACTCAAATATATTTGCGCCAAATTCTCGACGCAAACTAACCTGTTTTGATCGTTACAAAACAATGTTGAAGTAATAGTAGTTTTGTAGATTAATGGTCAGATAAAACGATAACAATGATTATAAACGTAATAGGGAATATGTGATGACTACACTGTAAGAAATTTTGATACCCACGAAAAGCTGTCATACTTTAAAACAGATTCTCGATATCTATTTCGAGTCATACGCAATGTGTTAATCGTTTATTTATATCATTACCGTGCTGCATTTCCAGCTGACCGGCCACTGTGTACAAACCTACATTGTTAAAAGTAAAATGTTACGTTATATCTGAATGATCAATGATAACGTATTGTTTATAAAACATGGACGAAATCTGGTTCCATTTATCCAATCAATTCGAAACACTTCAGGTAATTACACATACAAAAGAACTCGTCAATAGTAAACTCATTCTCATAATAAACAATATTCATGTTATTTAATACTTAATTACATAATAATTAATAACTCGTTCGGTAGAACGCTCAAGTAACTTTTTCTGTATTTTGAATTGTTTTTTTTCGTTACTTTAAAACATGCTAAAAGGACAAACAACTGAAGGTCAATTTGGTTATACCCATATCGCGAAACAGAGGTGTAGAAAATATTTTAATGCGATTTCGAGAAAATCCTTTTTCATATTATGTCACATTTTTTACGTAAGGTTCACACGCATACAGTTGTTCAATACGGACAACAATGGATCCGAGATTGGATGATACAGGCGCATCAATTTTTTTACGAATTAAGCAACGATCACAAGATACAAAATGCAAAGGAGGCAATGCAATCTATACTTAATTGGTTGCAAAGAGTCTGGGAAGAAGTGCAATTTCAGTATTATAACACGCACTTTAGTGTTCACTCGTTTTACAGAAATTTGCGTAACAATGAAGGTATAGCGTAACAATAATTTGGAAAACAACAGTATTCATTGACAGTAATATATCTTGATCTATCTACTTACTTTTCAGTGTCGAAGAAAGAGCTAGCATTTTGTTTGACCGGTTTAATTATTGGTACTTTACTTGGTTATTATATCGGAACTAATTGGGGATATTCTATACGCCACATGCATCACATAAAAGCAGTAATTTGTCATCAGTACATTGGTATTGAGGTATTCAATGTGATTACTTTACTTATAAATGTACTTGTTATGGGGCTGTTCTCCTAAAAGATCAATCTAGACTGCTGTTCGGCAGCATGTAGCTGTCACAGCTTTGTGAAAATAGCTACATGTGCAGCTGTATGCTTCCGAATAATGCAAATTATGCCTTGTAAACGTATAAGTAGGATTTTTGAGGGTGATTGCAACCTAGATTGATCTTTTATCTGGCGCTTTTGACTACTGAAAAATCCCATCTTTGCATTATCAAGAATTGAGAGAACAGTCTTGGAAAGGAGAACACCCCCTTAAGGAAAAAAAGTAATATACATTTTATCATTTTATTCATTCGAATTCTTTTTGTAATTGTTCTTGATAGTTCTAGTATACATCAAACTTGACACATCTCATAACTTGCAGGGTGTGTCGATGATGGAGGATTCGGAGATGCCTATGATTCAACGACCGAACGAACTATTGATACAAGTTAAAGCAGCTTCTGTTAACATTGTTGATGCAAAGATTTGTTATGGATACTCCAAATATTACCGAAGACTGCTTAACTCTGGAGTATGATATTTGATTTGCATTAATATCTGTGTCACTAGAGTATATCAACGTTCTGACATTAAATATATATCTGTTCTCAGAGACACAGAGAGTTGCCAGTCACATTAGGAAGAGATTGTACAGGCACAGTTGTATGTATTGGACAAAGCGTTATTAATTTTGATATCGGCGACGAAGTATTCTTAGCTGTTCCTTCATGGGCATCTGGTACAATGGCAGAGTACATAATTGTCCCAGAAACCCAGGTGGTTAAACGACCTAAACTTTGTAGTTTCGAACTATCTGCCAGTCTTCCATACAATGGATGCTTAGCGTGGGATGCTCTAGTTAATAGATCTACAATTCGAGAGGGGAATGCAAAAGGAAAACGGTATGCATGGTTTTAAATAGAGATGCTTCATCTAGGATATGGAAAAAATTAAACATGAATTACTGTAGGGTACTTATATACGGAGGAACTACTCCAATCGGTTGTGTTCTATCGCAACTGGTTAAGTTGTGGGGAGGACATGTATGTACAATATGTAGACCAAATGGTATTGCTATGTCAAAGGCGTTAGGAGCTGATGACGTTATAACATTAAATGGCTCAAGTTTAGAAAAGGAGTTACAATTATACGACAAGTACGTGTATAATTCTAAAATATTTACCGATAAGAATCCGATTTTTTCTTGACGTTTCGACTGATATGAAGATTATAATGTTCTAGATACGATGCTATTTTTTATACTGGAGGTCTACCAATCGACGAGCGTATATTAAAACAACGATTAATGCCTAATGGTTCCTATGTGTGTACAATTCCAGAAGGATTGACTTCTGATTCGTTGGGTTTCATATGTGGCAGCATATTTGCTGGATGGGTGCGAATAAAGTTACTGATACAGGTAAAACGAAACTTGCGTAGGACGGCTGAATCTGTTTTCATTTGTGTTAAAAGAGGGTAGACTCGTTTCCAGGATTGCAAAGGTGCATAATGCAAAAATGGGGGTTTTCAGTAGTCGAAAGTGCTAGGTAAAAGATCAATCTAGGTCGCAGTTGTCCCCAAACTTCCTATTTTTACGATTACGAGGCGTAATTTGCATTATTCGGAAGCATACAGCTGCGCATGTAGCTATATTCATAAAGCTGCGATAGCTAATAATGCAAATTACGCCTAGTAAACGTAAAAATAGGAAATTTGGGGGGCGATTGCGGCCTAGATTGATCTTTTATCTAGCGCTTTAAAAAAAACTCCATGAGAAGGCGCATCCCACACCCTTGCAATCCTGTAAACGAGACTGTAATTACGTCTTTCTGTTGCAGTACCTGTTTGGACTTAACATGCAGCAATGGATCGAAGGTTCAAAGTTAAATGCAACCTATTTACAAGCATTGAGCGACTTAGCCGATGCTCAACAGTTGCAAATGGTCGTTGATAGAGTATACGGACCTCATAATATCGAACAAGCAATGCAACACATATTAGATCCCGACGCTCTTGGTAGTACTATAATAACGTTTCAGTGACAATTGAACATTTTTAATGGACAGAAGTTCGCTAATACATTATACATGATAGTTTCTTATCAAAACATAATGTAAATATTGACAGTAGCTCGGAAGCACTGCCAACTGCCACTTTATACAAAATTGAACCCTCCACATGTATTACAGAAACGTAGTTCGTAAACGTGGTGCTGAAATCAAGACTGAACAAACTATTCTAACAGAAACAAAACGCAATTCATTGCACAGTTTCTACTATTTTAAATTGTTATCTGCTTACACATCTACACGAAACGTGCTATACAAGGAAGAAATTATTAGTTATACAACAATGGACAATTAATGGGCAAACACTAGTTGGTGTATATATATACGCATATGAAATCAAAGTTGTTATTTAAAAATGTATGATCTATTTTATCAAATAAATATGAAAATATATAAATGCGTTTACAGCTACAATACTTTTAAACGTGGGCGAATTTAAATTCCTCGCACTTTCTACGCTGAATACCAAAAGAAATTCGAGACACTATAATTAATTCGTAATATTTTATATCAACAATTATTTTGGCCTTCCACGTGGTTTTCCAGCCGCGCCTTTCTTAGTCTTTTTCGCAGCTCCCTTTGTTTCTACGATCTATTTTAAAACACAATGCAGTTTCAACAAAATCTGGAGCACAGAATTTTAAAATGGATGTTGTTAATTATACTCACTTTGCGTTTTGCAGGACTAGGATTTGAATTTGGCAGGACCTTAAAGAATGTGTCTAATCTGCCTTGAGTAGAAGTGTTCCTTGCTTTGTGTAATTTTTTTGCCCCGTTCCTTACTCTGTCTTCATTGAATTGTTTATCACCGCATAGGTATTTAACTAGTGCTTCTTCGTCCGGATCGGTCCATTTTAACTGAAATATAAATTCTTCATAGAAAAACGAATAAAGCGTTTTTACGTTATGTGTGTATATTGTATACTTCCTTACATCAATATTGTCGGGTTCAGCCACTTCAGGCTCTTGGAATAATAGCCGAGCTTGCTTATAGTTCCAATCTTCTGGAACCAAGAACTTTTTGGTGTCTAAATTTTCAATAATTTTCTCAAGTGATCTGTGTGTCTTGATCAATTCGATTGCCCTCTTCGGGCCAATTCCTTTAATGCTGTTCGTGTAATCGCAACCCAACATGATGCACAGATCGATGAACTATCAACAAATAGAATATTGAATAAAGCTTATACAGATATAATGACAAAAGTATAATTTACAATGAAGTTACATACTTCATTATGACTTAACTCGAGTCCTTCCAATACTTTGTCGAAATGAAACTCTTGTACCGGCATCTTCCTCGCTTCGCTAAATGTTAAACGACGAAGTAAAACATTGCATCCAAAAGTAAGCGCATCCATATCTTCTGTTGCCGTTGCGAAAACTTTACCAGCCTTGACTAAAGCAGCACACTGTGCTTCTGCTTCGCAAGGTGCATCCACATATGGAATACCCATTAATTTCAACAACTGCTTAGCTTCGTTTGCATGTTCCTTTGTAACTTTTACTAGTCGCCTGTTAAACTTTTCTATATCTTCCACATTTCCTGAAAAAATATATTAAAGATAATATAATACATTTAAAACGTAGAACGATTTACTTAAATGGTGATTATAGTTACCAGCTTCTTCTGCTGCTTGTAGAAGCTTCTGCGCCTCGTCTCTTCTCTCTGCACGTTTTGCTAGTTCATCGCCTTTCATGTTTGGTGGTTTTCCGTCAAATACATATACAGGTTTTACTCCATTTTCTACCAATCGTATCGTCCGATAAAATATACCCATCAAATGACTATGAATGTAACAATATATGAGGCAACATAAACAATGAGAATGTTGTACTGATTCATGTTCGATTATTTGGTAATAGGTATGCTGTTGTACGAGGTAGAACTTTAGAAATGTACTCTCGTTGTCTTATACATGTCGAACACATGTATCTTGTACTTATAAAATACATAAATATGTAAATACATACCTTGTTGTTTCACCATTCACCGTAGTAAGCTGAGCACCTTCGCTCCGAACTGCTATAAGAAATTGGTACAAGCACATAGATGCATCTATAGCAACTTTACGACCTGAAAAACGTTTTTAAATCAAAATCATATTGAAAGACGTCAGATTCATTGACATAACGAAAATACCTACCGAAATAATGTTTCAATTCTCGTTCTTTAATAGCGCTCGGCGATACATCGGCTACTAATTTTGCTAAACCTAGAATACCCATGGTTAACACAAAATAATAGGGTTAGAACTGCACTATATAATTAAACAATGTCTGAAAATCAATGTTGTCGAAAGAAACTCGTAGCGTGTAGCTGCGTGTAGCGAAGAACAATTCGCGCCAATTTGATTGTTTTTCTCAGCGATGAGCGTTGTGTGCTTTCTGCGCGCATGCGTGACCAAAGCCAGGGACATCCTAAAAAGTAGTGGGAAAATGTTACTGGCTGGAAAGTGCCGGAAGAGTTCAGAAACTATATATATATATTATATATAATATGTAATATATATCATATATTATATTAATGTAATACATATTATACGTAAAATATATATATATTATATTAAATTTTAATACAACACACATCGTCACCGGCAGCGAAGAAGGCAGCCGGGATACATATTCGTAATTTGATTGGCTGACATTTTGTCACTTCGACCAATAGCAAAATTATATGCACCTACTAGCCAATCAGATCCGGATGTCTTTCATAGAGCAACAGTAAGCGCTTACATATTAAATCATTAATGTTAAACATTACCATAATAAATTATCATGTAATATTATATATAATATTATACATGTAATATAATTTTATAAAAATAATTTTGAACAGTAGAAACTTCAATGACTTATTGGACAGTGCAGAGACATGTGTACAGAGCACGTGTGCGCTGTGCCCGTGCCCATGTGGTTTGCGTGTTTAGTACTGAATATGATTGTTTAATATTTGTGATGGAAAATGGATAACAATTGTGATTTAATTAAAACTATCGAAGACGACGAGGAAGTACCAGATTATTCTGAAAATTCGGATGTAGAGGACGATTTTCAGCCACGGAAACAGAGCAGAAAAAAGAACAAAGAGTTCGATAATAATTTTCAATTTATAAACGACATTTCGGAGTATAATAAGGACACATGGAATGATTTGAGCAAGTATATTAAACGAAAGGCGAAAACGAAGCTCGACGACAAAATTAAGAAGATTAGACAAGAAACTGAGAATGAAGTATGTATATGCATTATCAGATTTATTGCAGAATTGATTACATTGTTTAAGTCAATGAATAAATAAATATCTGCCTATTAATTTGTAATTAACTGCCTATATATATATATAATTTAAGAAAGACGACGACAACAATTTCGTCGTAGATTTATCTGAATCTAAACAAGAGGATGATGATAATATTTCTCTCTCAGAAGATGAACTTAAAAAGGGTATGATCAGATTTTAATTATATTGTATAATTTTGTATTTAACACGTTAAGCGCTGAACGTGTGTAATAAATGTCTATATTTGATTACAGATGTATTTAAGACCAGAGAAAAGAAAGGTAAAAAGAAAAAGGCTGTTAAAGATGATGACAACGACGAAGAAACAATTAATTTTGAGGAATATTCGAACTCTGAACCATACGCAACCTTTTATCAAATGAATTTATCACGACCTTTGTTAAAAGCTATAACAGCTATGAATTTTATACATCCAACACCTATTCAAGCCGCTACTATTCCAGTTGCATTAATGGGACGAGACATATGTGGGTGTGCTGCTACAGGTACTGGGAAAACTGCAGCTTATATGCTTCCAACTCTAGAAAGATTATTGTATAGGCCTTTAGACGGCGCAGCTGTTTCTCGAGTTCTTGTATTAGTACCGACAAGAGAACTCGGAGTTCAGGTATATCAAGTCACCAAGCAATTGTCTCAGTTTACAACAGTCGAAGTAGGATTGTCTGTTGGTGGTTTGGACGTAAAAGTTCAAGTGAGTAATGTATTAGAAAAATCAATTATTACATCAGAAATTTTTTTGTTGAGAGACTTCTGGTAACTGAAGTGTTCAATGTGTATACATTTTCTATTATATGCTTCATTATTGTTTAAATAGGAAACTGTATTGAGGAAGAATCCAGATATTGTAATAGCTACACCTGGTAGACTAATTGACCATATCAAAAATACACCTACCTTCTCATTAGACAGCATTGAAGTACTCATTCTGGACGAAGCTGACAGGATGTTAGACGAATACTTTGCCGAACAAATGAAGTACATAGTTAACCAGTGTGCAAGAACCAGACAGACAATATTATTTTCCGCTACTATGACCGAAGAAGTGAAGGATTTAGCTGCTGTGTCGTTAGACAAACCAGTGAAAGTATTTGTAGATAGTAATCAAGATGTTGCCTTTAATTTACGGCAGGAATTTATTCGGATACGAAAAGAAAGAGAAGGAGATCGCGAGGCAATTTTAGCTGCTCTAATTTGTCGAACTTTTCACGATCATGCAATGGTTTTTGTACAGACCAAGAAACAAGCACACAGACTTCACATTTTATTGGGACTGTTGGGTGTGAAGGTTCAAGAACTTCACGGTAATCTTACGCAACCGCAACGTTTAGAAAATTTAAGAAAATTCAAGAGTGAAGAAATTGATATTTTATTAGCGACAGATGTTGCCGCGAGAGGTTTAGATATTAGTGGTGTAAAAACTGTAATTAATTTTGTTATGCCGGCTACCATGCAACATTATATACATAGAGTTGGAAGAACTGCTAGAGCTGGTCGAGTTGGAGTATCGGTATCGTTGGCTGGGGAACAAGAACGTACTTTAGTTAAAGAAATTATTAAAAACGCAAAGAATCCGGTGAAAAATCGCATAATACCGCCAGACATTATTGAAAAGTATAATAAAAGATTACAATCACTTGAGCCCGACGTAGAGAAGATCTTAGAAGAAGAGAGAAATGAGAGAGAATTAGCTAAAATGGAAAACCAAACAAATCGTGTCGAAAAATTACTTAAAAATGAAAAAAACAAGGGTGAACAAAGAAGTTGGTTCCAAACTCAAACGGAGAGGAAAGAAGAGAAAGGTTTGTCACATAAAAATTAATGTTACAGTTCAATATAAAATTTTAAATTAACGATGTTTTTAGAAAAGCTATCGTTAACTGAGAAACAGCCGAAGATTAAAGCAAACAAAAGGCAAAATAGGGAGCCCTCGAATCTGGTTGAAGAGAAAAAGAAGAAAATAGCAAAACAACCTAAAAAGGAAACGGCAGAGGATAGAGCAAGGAATGAATTGGATAAGACTGCAGCGTACCAAGCGAGACTAGCTAAAAAGAAGAATAAACAGAAAAAAATTCGGACGGTTATAAATGATAATAGATCTACAACTAATAAGAGAGGTATATTACAACAAAATCTTATTTTCATATTTAAAAGTTTAATGGTATTACTTTTTAGTATAATATATCGATTATATTTTAGCGGGTCTAAAACGACCGAAATCTTCATTTGTTGCCGACTTAACGGATACAAGTAAAAAAGCTGTAAAGAGAATGCGTTATGAGTAAGTAATTCTTTGATCGAATATTTCTATAATAAAATGTTATGTATTCGAATGTTACAGTTCTAAACAGATTTTTCGTTTCGATTCTAGGACGAACGTTAAGAAAAAGCAAAGTAAAACGAAAGGTGGACAAAATTTCAGCGGAGGAAAAAAGGACAGCAGAAAAACTTTTAGAAAACGTTAAGATGAATTTTTATATCTGTAACTACACTCTTATTAAATACATACCATTTTACTTCATTTGTTTTATTATAGAACCGTTACAATGCGTCACTTACGTCTCACAGATTGACAGATGAATAGCACTGAGTAATTGGTTTTTTTATTTTTTTTTTTTCATCAGAATATGTATACTTCATAGTCTATAACCTGTTTGAAAAAATTGCAGTACTATGCAATTTGAATATCTGCAAAAAGCAGATATTACTAAAATACTATAAAATACAAGGTAGTACATTGCAAAGATGTTTGAATTTATCAATTTGAAACGTTGAATGAAATTTCATTGATTTAAAAAACAGTAACAATGCATTGCTAATGTTTTACGAAACGATACATCGAGGAAACAAAAGAGAATATAATTCTATGACAATTAGGGAAAGAGAAAGTAAAAAATCGCATTATTTGCATTGTACTGTAATTTAGTGAAGAGGTAATAGGTATGTGTAATTCTATAATGTTTAGATAATAAAAGCAAACATTCATCGCCATTCACAGCCTCATTCACAATTTCCATTCATCTTTAGGTTTAATACAGTTTAATGCTTAATGCTAATAATCCTAATGTTGAAAAAGGAAATTTATAAAACCTAGGCCCATTTTAAATTACTTGAATTCCCATTCATTTTTGTATGCAACTTCTTCTCTGACTTTCCAACGGTAAATTTCCATATTCATTTAGGAAGTTTCTTTTTTTTGTAAAATTCCAAGTACGTTTAGTGAACTGCAGTAGCTTTATGTATAACATGTTTCTGTGTTAATAATTTCAGGAATAGTTATGTTATCGATCGTAATTTAATTAACAAGAACTAATTAAAAAACTCTAGTATACATATACACTGAAAAGTGAACATGGAATTATCATTAACTAAGTATTTTGAAAGAAAATATTGTAAAGAATATTCATGGGTCATCGGAATATTACCGTGTCTTAAGTATGGAAAAGTTGTTAGATACAAATTTGAATGGGAGTGATACGAAAGTAGTTTATAATACATATACAATGAGACAGTGATACAGGAATAACTGTCACATACGAGGATCGAGAACTTTTAAATTGATACATGTATAGATACTATTGAAGTATTTATAAGGTCACCGTGTTTGAAATAAATTAATAATTAAAGGCCGTGCGCTGACCAAATCTCGAACAATTTAAGTTAAATTTAGGATTAAAATATAAACAGATAATTTTGGGAGACAGTGATAGTTAGAGCTATAATTTCCTCAATAGAATAATAATAATAATAATAATAATAATAATAGTAGCAATAAGATAATAATAATAATAATAATCAAATTAATAGAAACAAACAACTTTGGATCACAAAGCCAATTGACACACGCCTTTTTTTTAAATCTGGAACACAAATGTTTACAGAAATCCAACAACGTCATGTTGTTCTCTTCTGCGTACAAAAACAATATATTTTATACATACAGACACATTTTTGTAACAAAAACCTGTTTTTCGATTATCTTGCATTCAAACTGAATCTTAACTATGATAATAGTTTATATATATATATGTATATATATATATATATATTTATATATATGAACTCATCTATTTGGAAATAGTTCATCACATATATTTTTTTACACGTATCTGTAAAAACAGCATAAAATAGTATAAACGTTTATATTCGTTAGTGCAAAAGTGAACAATACAACAATTGTCAGATGCTTTGTAAGGAAGAGAGTTCCCTTCAATTTCGAAAACATTTTTTTAACGTTTCTATTTTAAAAAAATGTTTCTCATACATTTAATAATCCGATAAAGAAATCATTGTTTTATACCATCGAATGTGCCACTGCTTTTTTTCGTTAACGTTTAAAGAAGTTAAAAGTAGGACGTGTTTACATTAGATTTTTTCCTATTTAAAAGAAATACATTTTCCAAATGAATGTCAAATGATAAATGTTTAATTTGTAAGTCACTCAAGAAAATTCACTCGAATAATTAACCTACACGTATTCATTATTTGATGTTAATGTATAATTATCTTAACACCTTACTGTCTAGACATACGCGAACGACAGGTTTATTAATTGTTGTACATAACCAAAATATTCTGTTTTCTAATTTGTAAAGTATTTTTAGATTCTTTAATTCTTATGATCATCACGTCCCTTAAGTCTTTCCCCTATTACTAACATCCCCTTGGATACAGTTCATTCATTTAATTATTTATTTACTTTATCCGATTCTCTTAATGCCCTCTTTGCTGGTGGTTCTTCAATCTGAAAATTCATATTCTTAATATCTATAGAACTAACATCATAAATTTTCTGCTTGCTTACCTCTTCCTCTAAACCAGGTAATTGAATTCTAGTTTCCGACGCTTCCGCTGGCTGTAAACAAATTTCATATATCATATTTCTGATACTATTCATTTCATGAAGACAATATAAATAATCTTCGACACACGTAATCAATCAATCATAAATAAATATCAAATATTATTTTTCGACGAAATTTTCAAACTATTTTACCTGTGCATCAATACATTCCACTTCTCCAATTTGCAGCTTGAAATCACATTTTACATATTTAGAAACGTTTAGTACTTTACTACTTACGAAAGCTGATCTATTCTATTTTTCACTTGTTTTACCTTCAGAGGGTTTGTTCCTGGCCGCTATAGTGGCCAGTCCCCGACCCTCTAAAGCAGTGATGAGCAACCGATAGCCCGTGGGCCGCATTTGGCACTGTACATATTAGGTTTCCACTTTTGCAGTCCGCGAGTTGCTCATCACCGCTCAAAAGATTAATACAAATCGAAAATTTGTGTTTTCTCACCCTTGCATCAGTTTCGTTTGGCCCGATGCCCACTTCTTTTTGCTGTTTAGACTTAGCTCTGCGCTGTGGCCTTTCACTAACAGAATGTATATTGTGAAGCGATCCTTTTCCTTTGGGACTGGACATGTTAATTTGCATTTCGGCGGGTAAATAATTCCTGTTGTTCGTCAGCAGTTCATCTGCACGCTTGAAGTACATGGTGGGAATTCGTGTCTCGCTTGGGAATTCTTTCAAATCGAAATTTGTTGTCTTAGTAAATATTACATTCATAGCTAAATCACAAACTGCCCATAATTTCTGCACAGAAGAACATAAGGTAAGCGGTTTCATAAATAATGTATATATATAATAAAATGTTAACTTGAAATAACTACATAGTTCATGTTGTTATCTTCTGGTTTCAGAGCATCTTTGTGACTTTTCATTCGTTCTATGAGATTTTTGTAAAAACCATAGCAATAGTACTCGTTCTTCGTTATTAACGGTTCTAATATAAACCATAAGCATTGCTGTATGATCTTCAACTGAGACATTATTATGTGACTCGTAAATTCTGGATCGTGCGCAAGAATTGGTACAGCGAATACTAGCATGTAATCGGGAAGAATATGTGGCAATTGACCTGAAATGATAATTCAGCGAAACCGTTAACATCTTTTTGTTCTGTGTCGCGGTTGTGTCGTAGAAGAAACATAATCTGAAAACAATATTTCGATAATGCCTTACTATTTAGTTTCTTACCCATGGCCCGTTCTACGGTACCCAGCGACAATGTCTTCACATAATCCCTCCTCTTATTTATATCGGTTTGCATATAGGTTTTTAAAACACACTTTAGTCTTTTGTCTTGTTCCTTGCCAGCGAGAGCGTAATAGCCCATAAAATCTAGCGGCAAACATTTGTTTGGAATTCCCCTTCCAAGTCCTTTATGTAATTTGCTACCGAAAGCCTCTCTCACTTGTGGGACTTCGTCCTACGAACCAATTCAAACAATTAACAGGAACCAGTATGATTTTAATACTAATAACTAGACTGCGGATTTTATGCATTTATGACAAAAATGGGCAAGTGCAATTTAAAACAGTGAAAATATTAAAAGACTTTAAGAGTATCAATATATTATTTTTACTACATTAAAATTATTAATGAAGCATATAAATTTATATTTAGCTCCTGCATCTTGCAATTGATGTAGAAACATTTTATTTTGCATAAACATCTGCAGTCTACTAATAACTATTTCTAGCTAATAACATACCACCATTAGCTGCGACAGATTGTAAAACTGTTCGGCTGTGAACTGATCGCCGACACCCTTCTGCTCGCATATCTTCAGCATCGAGCAACCAGCTTGTAATCGTAGCCAACTCATTTCTGCTTTACTTAAACGACCTTGTTGTAAAAGATCACCTTTGTTTACTACAAACGCGTTCAGCATTCTAAATGTTTTTTGTGCAGAGAGAACATCAGTCTTCAATCCTAATAACCATCGTGCCATACATTTTAATCCTTCTAATCTACAACGTGTTTCCTCAGGTAGTTGATCTTCTCTGCACCAATCTCCATCGATGGTGTCCGAAGTCTGTTCGCTGCTTTCCTTTACTAGTAGCTCCTTGACTATCTGCAAACGCATACATCAGATGATACTTGGTAGTATTATATAGTATAATAATGATATAATAAAGGATAATGAAATTTACCTTTCTAGACACCATATTTTTTATTTGTACTTGATATTTCTCTGGTAAATTATAAGCTATATGACCTAACGTGACTATTGATGTTCGATAATATTCTGAAGTCGGTGTAAGGGTAAGCTTAATTCTCTCAATAATTTCAGGGAATATGGTATCGTGAATATTGGTCATATTAACGAACAAACATCTAACAGCCTGTTTCGCTTGTTTCGATGTTCCCGTTTCAGCAAAATTCTTACAAATTGGAACCATCAGGTTCATTATGTCCGGTGCAACATCGCACAAAGGTTTGTATTTCCCTAAAAATGTAAAAATTGAAAGAACCAATGGTGCTACCATTTCATCCTCTAATTCCAATAGATGAACAAGTTGCGTCAGAATATCATTGTGAAGAAAATGTGGACCAAATACGAATGAAAGCATCTGAAAATAAACAAATCAGTGTACATACCAAGAATAATTGAGAAACATTATTTGTGTTCATTCATGAGATATTATTGTTAACGTACCACAAGTAACCTTAGACCTTTCTCTCCTGCATTGTTTGGGTTAAGCCCAACTTCCTCTATCACATTTCCTCCTTTTAAACAATCTAACACGTATCCGATTAAAACCTGTATAAATTAGAACCAGTATAAGATATGCCTGTTACAATTAACTACGATCAATATATTAATTACCCTAATAGCTTCTTCATCAATCATGACAGAACTGACTCTTTCCAATAGCATTTTTATCGTGTTGTAATACAAATTCGTCATTACCGGTTGACCCAACTTTTTGAGGACCATACTTATTGTATCCGCACACTCCTTGCAAGATACATTTGGTTGAACTATCGTTTCCATTCCTTGCAACAATGTCGCGTCTTTTCTCATATGAGCACTAAATTTCTGTAAAAATTCTTGAACTTTCATAGGATCTGGCAAGAAGCGAGATATTTGATGGATTTTAGCCACTAGTTCAACCACTGCATCTGGTTTCTTCACTATCTCCAACCATTCGACTACTGCCCTCCGTACGCTAGTGAAAATAGAAATACCAAGATGATGTACGTGAAATTCTATATTCGGTTGGAGGGAAAGTTCTGTCGTATTTTAAAGGAAACATTTGAATCAGTTTATCAAAATATTTAATATTATATTATATTTAATATTATTCAATGATATTATTTCATTTTTCATTTACAAGCAAAATTACCTGCTTATTTAAAATACGACCAAACTTTCCCTATAATCTAATATTATTAGAGCTGTGCGAGAACCCGAAATTTTCAGGATTCTCGAATATATCAGAATTTCATATTAGGATTCTCGACCCGAAGCCTATACTCACGCAAGCTGATGTTTCTGCAGTTCGACGAAAGCTTTGGACGCATGGTCATCGATTGTACCTAACAAATGATACAACTTCTTCATCCTCTCGTCAGCCGGCAATTGGTAAGGTACTAAACAGGTGTTTAATAACCTTTCCACCAATAATCTATCTTCCATGCCTGCCATATAATAACCATGTAGTATTTTATCTTTAATCCAGGTAACAGCCTTCTTCGTAGCTTGTGGTACGTCCGCATCGTTCAAGTGCTTCTTATATATCATCGCCAATCCTGCCATTGCTTCTTTCCGGATTTTAAACTAGAAATTAAAGAAATCATTAGAATATAGAGATAAAATTATATTTTGTATAAAGAACATACCTTTTTATCCAAAGTTCTTTCTTTGACAAATTCAAGCAAATCTTCACTGTCCGATACCACTTCGAAATCCCTTCTGGCAGTGGTCACTATAGCCATAACAACTTCGTATCGAACACTTTCATCCGCGTCGTGTTGCCTTAATTTTAAGGTGTCGGTAATATCCTTTCTTAGTTCAGGATGGTTTAGTAAAAAATGCATTGAATACTGTACACATTTTATGCGAATCGATACACTGATATCGTTAAACCTTCCTAAGAATGCTCGCCACAGTTGTGTATGTTGCACGGCTAACTGAGATCCTTTCTCAGAAAACATTCTAGCTAGCAGTGCTACAGCGCCCAATCTTTCAGTTTCAGAAGAAGACTTTAGTTTACACTCTAATTGTGGAAGGACGGACAATAAGACGCTTGGACATATGTGATTTAACTCGTAAATTAGATCATATACTTTCTTGCAAATTTGTAAACTTTTCTCCTCTTTACCCAAGATCAGTACATGGTTAAAGAACTGAAAATTTAAAACATAGAAAACATGATTCAATTATCTCCTTCCTCTTCAGAAATATTCAACATGCAATATTTTAATTTGATTTTACTCACTGCTTGAATATATGGTTCTAATGTATCGCTACATTTAATTACTAGTTCCTTTGCGAGCAAGTATGCATTCTTTTTTTGTGTTTTGTTTGGCTCTACAATATTCATAAGTATAATGTCTAGGAGTTCGTTACTAACAATATCTGACTCGGTAATAAGTGGACACAATACGTCTAACATAAAGCTTTTCACTTTCCCAGAATGTTCATCGCTGTAATTACAAAACGAATTAAGTGCTTGCTATTTCTTTAGTGCATTTAGTCGCATGCTCTTCCCTGTAATCATACTCACTTCACTATCCTAAACATAAGAGAAAAGAGTGCACAAAATATTTCTTGACAGTCTTCTAATTCAAAGCACATGTTAAAAGATTTCACGTATGCCAGATTCTCCAATAGGTAAAAGTATCTTTTAAAAGCAGGGTCTTTAGGGTCTTTCAAACCGGCTAGTTGTTTGATCAGGAACAGAAATATTGTTTTGACCTACAACAGTACAGGATTCATTTTATTTAAACATCAACGTTAATGTTCAAGTACTTGCTTAACAGTTTCAGTTTCTTAGCACTGCTCAGATTCGTCTATCAACATAGAACCTTTATCGGAAAGTTATCACTAAACTGCGGATCTTTATGCAAAATGAAAATTGTCTGCATCGATTGCAAGAAATAGAAACCAAATTGAATGTTATTTATTCACTTAATGATTTTAATAGAGGAGAAAACGTATCTTGACATCTTCAATTTTTAAAATTTTCTATAATTTCGTTCTACAATTTTGCTATAAATGCATAAAAATCCTAAATGACATGATCTTCTAGTTTACCTGTTCCGCATCTTTGTACGGTGCTTCGGGTGCGTAAACCCTCAAAACATCTGCGATACAGCACGCGATCAGAAGTTGTACATCTTTGCTTTGATGCATTAGAAAGTGTTCTTCGGCCAAATGCAACGCAAGCGGAATATACTGCTGATACATTCCTTCATCTTGTCCCATCGCTTGCAACGTGTGAGCTAATGTCTGTCAAAAAGATTTTCAAGATATTCAAGTTATTCCTTTCAATTGTTCCATGTCTTTTTATAGAATATACTATCCTTATTATTTAGAAATATACCTTTAATCTCCGAATGAGTTCATCAGGACCCAGATCTTCTGTGACAGATCTGCACCCTTGCGGGTAAACTATTTCCGACATAATGTTTACTTAATGGCGCAACCAAATACGAGAAACTTTATGTCCTTAAAATAATCTAGAACACTGTCCAAATTCTGTAATATTACACACTTTGTTAAACCATTGATTAATTATTAAACCACCGAAATAGGAGATAAATAAAACATGTTCGAACGGGAATCTCGAAATCAGTCGAACCGAACACTAAATGTTGATGTTTATGTTCACGATAGGTTAGCGACTTTCACGATTGTACACTATCGTAGCTTCTGCATTGGGTACAAACAGCAAGCGTAAATTGTCGCGTACGGACGGTAAATACAAGTCACATAACGAAAATATGACTTAAATCAGTTCACTGAAGGAAAGACTTACACATTGGTCCGTGTTTGCATTTGTTAGGATGTATTAATTATATTCTACATTGGATAATAGTAAAACATGTCGCTTAGGTTATGTACACTGTTCGGATATAACTACTCCAAAGCGACGTAAACAATATTATAATTTAGCATATTTGAATGGTTCGAATATTCTGTAATACACGTTGGTGTGATATATGAATTATTTTATGCACTAAAAGGTGTATTACCTCAAGATATGCATAGGCACCACAAGGCCTGTGACACTCGGAATATCAATAAAGCAAATATATGTGATGGATACACGGCACTATCTTAGTTTTTGATGTTCACACACTATCACAGTGTAATTATTACTAAGTGCGAGCGTATCGCTTTCGGCGTAACTTTCGGAATTTTTTGTGAATACTTGGCATGGTAAAACGATCAAAATGTCATCAAAAAAGTAGCGAAACAGTTTTCGTAAACGGTTAAGCGTGTCAAAGGACGCAACAGCGCAACTCGATCACTTGAAGTTAGCCATGTTTCGCGATACCGGGAGACACTTCAGACTTTAAGCGGTAAACGACGAACAATATGAAAATACCGAGGGAAAGTACCGGTGATTCTATTGGTTAGAATGCGTAGACGAATAGAACGAACCAATGACGTACTGATATACCATCGTGAAGTTAGAACACGATGTAATGGTGAATTCTAATTAACACGGCGAATTATAACTGATATAACGTTATGTTACAGTCTTGTAGCTGCTAAACATTTCTAAATGAATTTGAACGAATATTTTATACTTTACTTAAAACAATCTCTGAGTATATAGTATATAAGTACAAATATTTTATAATGAGATATTATAATATCTCGGAGCTATTTTAATTCGAAAATTAAACATTTCTTCTGACCTAAAATAATTCCATTCTATATGATTTTTTTCATTTTAAGTATACGGAATTGATATAACACTTCAATTGATTAGATATCAACATATAATAATGTAAACAATATTTTAAATAATGGTATAGCAATTTTTATGTAGTGGCGCCTTAGAATCACCATTCGAGATAGAAAAATTATTGTATGCATCTAATGAGTTTCATTGTTTTAGAAATAGATCGAATAAATATTTTATAATTCTTTAGAAAATATGTTTGTCTATGTAAATGCGTGTCATGAATAATACAAGCAAAAATGATGTACAAAACTTTTCACCAAATTCATTTGAATATGCTTGAAGCACTGCTAACCGGAAATCGCGTTCTCCTCTATCTTTTCTGTTTGGTACATGCAACGTGTGCATACACTGGTTCAGCGCTGATCAGTTTTATTGTGAAAAAAATTGATTATCTCGACCAGGAAGAAGTTTAAACAATGGTAAGTTCTTATAACGAAGGCGCTGATACTTTTCAGAAACTTTTTAACAATATTTTTTCTGTGATTGCATGTTCACTTGCAAATAACTCTTGGTGTGTTAGGTTAGTCTGCGATCTTAAACACGCGGCTTCAAATTGGTGTCTTAAACAATGAGTCATAAAAGTAATTCCTATTTAGCCATCAATTTTGTGTAAAATTAATTAAAAGTCCATGATTTTTGGATCTTTATGCAAAATAAAAATTGTCTGCATTGATTATGAGAAGCAGGAATAAAATAAAAATTGATTTCGTCCCTTCATGACTTTGTTACATTACAAACAACATTACGATATTCTTATTCATAAATGGGTAAAGATCCGCAGTCTAGTTATAACATTAGCGCCAGTAAAAATTGCCATACAATTATTCAAAACAGTTTAAATGTAATTAAATTCGTCTGTATTCTATAAACTGTAAAAAGCTCAACTGTTGTATGAGAAAACAGGTTCAATTTAAATAAGATTACTTGGAATAAAAATGATGTGAATTGAAAGAAATGTCAGAATTTTAGCATAAAAATATTTGTGTACAATAATGACCATAATGTTACAGGCAAGTACAAAAACCGACAACCCCGAGAAGCCAGGACAGGAGGTAACGCCTATTCACAGAATCAGAATAACCCTTACCTCGAGGAATGTCCGCTCTCTCGAGAAAGGTAAATTATAAACTAAAAAAATAAACTATTATTTCATATCATCGTTCTGAAACTTACTGTAATAACACACTGTTTTAGTTTGCTCTGAGCTGATCAACGGAGCAAACAAACAGAAACTGAAAGTCAAGGGGCCAGTCCGCATGCCCACAAAAATTCTGAGGATAACCACACGTAAAACACCTTGCGGAGAAGGTTCCAAGACTTGGGATCGTTTCCAGATGCGCATTCACAAGAGAGTTATCGACTTGTACTCGCCGTCAGAAATTGTGAAACAAATCACAAGCATTTCCATTGAACCTGGCGTAGAAGTGGAAGTCACAATCGCTAATGAATAAGACATTTGCAAAAATGATGTATAAAGTTTTAATAAAAACTTGAAAACACTGAAACATCTGTGAAATTTCTGTATATTGTATATTAGTTACATTATAGTTCACCTTACGAATACCCAAAATTTGGAGAATACATATCAAAAGAGTATCTTCGTATAAAAAAATGTTGATAATTTAAATGGTATTTAGAAATATAGAAAATTATTTATAAATCATAATACATTGGGTTTTCAACTTTTATTTGATATTTTCTGTGTCCAGCATACTTCGCATACTTCGAAAAGTATTAACTTAGAAATAATGATCACTTAATGAAAAGTTTGACATAGAAATTATTTTATGAGTTCATTCTTCCTCTTCATTATCATTTTCAGGTTTTTTATCGTCTTCCGCATCTTCTCCGCCGCTAAAGCCGTCCATTCCTTCCACTTCCTCCTCGTCGTCGTCGTCGTCGCCAGCAACTTCTGCATTTTCAAGTTCAGCTCGCTCCATTTGCCTAGCCAGCTCTGCTTCATCCGTTGCAGTAACAACCTTTGGCTATTTATAAACATATTTTTCTTTTATAAACATTCATACTGTACTCATTTGTTAATAATAAGTCTAGACAATGAAACTTACAGCCATTTGAACATTAAATACACCCCCAAGTGATGTTATTTTAGTTACTATAGCAGTAATAGCATCGTTTAATGCGTTCAAACCTTCCTGCTTCTCTGGCGTAGATGTTGTCATAACTAAAGCATTGTGAAAACAAATTTAAATATCAAAATTATTTACCAAAAGCATACATAAAAGAAGGAATGGTATACCATATAACGGTGGTGCGATTAAATTAATTTTTATCGGTAGTTCATCCGTAGAAAGAGCTAAACCAGCTTTTAATGCAGTCTTAACTGCATCGATTCCTTCATAACCGTAACAAGCTACTTCTACGTCCGCTCGGATTTTAACTGCTTGAGAAGTCAGTTTTCGTTTAATATTATTTAACAACACTTCTTTCGTATGTTCGTCAAGACCACATTCTGCTAAAATAGATGGATCCCTAAAGTAACAATGTTTCGATGATTATTACTGTACATATACTTCTACTAGCATTTCTAATTTTCTGTAACTTACAGAACTGATTGTTTGAAAAAATCATAAGCAGACGCCTTTTGCTTCCTATATTTTTCTTCAAAATGCCAGGCTGTTTTCTGATATAATTCTTCCAGCTGGTCGTCGCTGTCGTAATGTAATAATTCCGCGACGTGTCTTAAAATTGAATTGACAGCTTTTGCTTTTGCGTACCTCTCTGTACATTTCTCCACGTCTTCAGCGGATACACGACGTTTGCTAAGATCAATGTAACCTACATTTAATCAATTACATTGTTTAGTATAATACCGTTTTTATAAATATATCTTGTAATTAGACTGCGGATCTTTATGCAAAATAAAAATGTTCCGCATTGATTGTGGGAAGCAGGAATAAATTAAAAATTGATTTCATTCCTTAATGACTTTGTTACATTAAAAACGACATTACAATATTTTTAAATTTTTCTAATCCCTTACTGTTTTATATTTCACCCATCAATTTCTCTTCATAAATGCATAAAGATCCGCAGTCTACTTATAATAGAAATTTGATCGTTTTACCTTTCTCTTTGTCAACTCGAATAACAACAACCGGCTCGGTTTTTCCTACCCTAATGAGTTTGTTAATGGACCTGATACGTCTTCTGGACAACTCGGATAAAAGAATCATACCTTCGATGTTATTATATTCCAGTAAATGCACATATGCTCCCATTTCGGCTATACTACGTACATTTACCATTACTACATCCTCCACTTCGGGATATCGTTTTTTGTAAAACCGACACGACAACACCATTTTTATTTCTGTAAAATACAATTAAACTGTTACTGGCACACTTTCTGTATATACAAAAATATTTGCTGCTCAAGAACAACGATAAATATTTCAAACACAGGAATTAGTGTATAGGTTAAGGGTGCGCAGGAGCCAGAAAAGGCCAGAAACTGGCGCCTCTATCGACGCAGAGGTGAATTACAGTAGGTAAAGTGGCGTGTCTATCGGCGTAGAGGTGAATTACAGGAGGTAAAGTGGCGTCTCTATCGGCGCAGAGGTGAAATATAGGAGGCGGAGTCAGGCGGAGTGGCATCTCTATCGCCGTAGAGGTGAATTGCATGAGGTAAAGTGGCACCTCTATTGGCGTGGAGGTAAACTACGAATGAAGTAGGAGAAGGATTGAGAAATACCTAGATCTAACCTGCCGGGCTACGACGGAGAGGGAAATATGTCGCTCGCAGGAGAGACAAAGTCAGAGAATACGAAGCAGCTTGATTTTTCGATAATCCCACTCCAGTTTCATTTAGCGAGGAAACAATATATTTTGATGCTCTTTGTGTTGAAATATTCTCTGAATTATTGCGGGTTCCCGTACAGAGCCCGTTTTTGTAATTTGTCTCTTGAAACTTTATTAACAACAATAGTGTACATTTTTATAGAAGAAATTTTTTTCTGTACACTTTTTCCAAAAAAGGGCTCTGTACGAGACCCCGCAATAATTCAGAGAAAAAAAATATATAAAATAAAATATAAAATAAAAAAAATATTGCTTCTTCACTTCAGAAAGGCATTGTAAGTTCATCGAAAAATCAAGCTGTTTCGTAATCTCTGTTTTTGTCTCTCCTGCGAGCGACATATTTTCCTCTCCGTCGTAGCCCGGCAGGAGAGGCGATGATTTCTCAATCCTTCTCCTACTTCATTCGTAGTTCACCTCCACGTCAATAGAGGTGCCACTTTACCTCATGCAATTCACCTCTACGGCGATAGAGATGCCACTCCGCCTGACTCCGCCTCCTATATTTCACCTCTGCGCCGATAGAGACGCCACTTTACCTCCTGTAATTCCCCTCTACGCCGATAGACACGCCACTTTACCTCCTGTCATTCACCTCTGCGTCGATAGAGGCGCCAGTTTCTGGCCTTTTCTGGCTTCTGCGCACCCTCACGAATTCACTAAATTATATGATAATACTATTTCCATGATTACCAATATCAGTGTATCTGTATAAAAAACGATCAACTCTTTACATACACTACGAAAAATATTTAAAACTGTACAAATCTGTTGAAATATGTCAATAATGCATGTGCAATCTTGACTTCAATTTCAGTCAAGTTACACGTTACACGGCAGTGGTCAACTCGTAAACCCGTTGAACGACATACATATATATATATACGTATAAAAGAGTGCGTGGGAGGGAACACTATCGACGTGAAGGTGAACTACGAACAAAAACAGAGAGACAGATATGTTTCTCGCAGGAGAGACAAAGACAGAGAATACGAAACAGCTTGTTTTTTGATGAGCTTACTACAGATGCATTTAGCGAAGAAGCAATATTTGTTTATGCTCTTTGTGTTGAAATATTCTCTGAATTATTGCGGGGTATCGTACAGAGCCATTTTTTGCAATTTGTCTCTTGAAACTTTATAAACAATAATAGTATACGTTTTTATACAAGAATTTTTTTTCTGTACACTTTTTCCAAAAAAGGGCTCGTACATTACCCCACAATAATACAGAGAATATTTCAACACAAAGAGCATTTGGAAAAAGTGTATAGAAAAAAATTTCTTCTATAAAAACGTACAGTATTATTGTTTATAAAGTTTCAAGAGATAAATTGCAAAAAATGGCTGTGTACGATACCCCGCAATAATTCAGAGAATATTTTAACATAATGGGCATAAAAAATATTGCTTCTTTGCTAAATACTTCTATAGTAAGCTCATCAAGAAAACGAGCAGTTTCGTATTCTCTGTCTTTGTCTCTCCTGCGAGAAACATATCTGCCTCTTTCTCTTTGTTCATAGTTCACCTTTACGCCGATGGTGGTACATGTTTGCTCCCACGCACTCTCTCGTGATAAGTATCAAGATAAGAAAATGTCAGATAATGTGCCAGATAATGAATGTCGAGATTAGTGGAATGAAAAATAGTAATTACTTCCGCTGTAAATATATTTTAATGTCTATACTGTAGAATCTATTTTAATTTTTTAATTCAGTGGTTTATAAATTGGTGTAGCTGCGCTCTGATTGGCCCGTGTTTTTAGCTGTCGCGGAGAACATTTTTGCAAAGGAAAAAGTTACTTCAAATGACCTCAGGAATCCCCCCTTTCTGTTCTGAATCGTCGTTTCGCGTGCTAGATCGTTTCATGAAAATGATAAAGGGTTACGTGCTCCTCGATCGTAGGACAGAAAATTCCTCGGATAAATTGAATTTTACGTGACCCCATAAAAGTGGGCCGCACAAATACATTGGATGGTGACACCTAATACCTCGTCTGTGATTCAGTAATCACTGCTTTTCTTTACATCAGCTTTTAAATATTACCGCGCTTTCCACCGTTGCGAATCTTTCACATTCAAACTTTTCTTCCTCTGTCATCGAGAATGTGAGCGTAAGAGACGGAGATACCAATCCACAAAAGTGGCAACACTGTCTGCAGATAGGTTCAAAATTTCGGGGTCACGAACATCGAAGGTTCCCAGTTCCGAGTTCCGACAAGAGTTTCGTCACATTAGAACGCTCTGTGATCGTGGTATGTATGTGGTGAATTTTTTCCGATTCCAATACAACTATCATCAATGACAATCGTTTTCGTGGATAATGTTCGATTACCAAGAACGACATGTTTCGATCAGGTTAGAAAATGATTGTAATCCTCGACAAGTTATGTGTATGTGAAATTTCAAACGAATGTGAAAAACCAAAGTGTACGCGCGATTTCGCGTCCTATCATTAATAAAAATTGACAGGACAGAACAACAAAAACCCAAATGCCTCTAATATCAAGGAACTGTCCTCACATCGCCAATCGCGGTGATCTCGCATTTATCGAGACGATTGTCTCTCAGAAAGAAGGATTTATAAAATGCAGCGAGTGTAACACGGATGGGCCTAATTTGTGGTTATGCTTGTTTCCTGATTGCCGTTGGGTCGGCTGTGCTGAAACGCATTTGGACCATAGTACTGTACACAACCAAAAATATCCTACTCATTGCGCTCATATAAACCTTTCTACAAACCGTATTTGGTGTTATGCTTGTAAAAAGGAAGTCATAACAACTCCGTGTGGCTGTGCCCCTACACAGGTAGATATTAAAACGCAGAGCAATAAGTTTTCTGGCGACGGTCCTGGTAATGTCGATTGCAAATCCGAAGACCTTAGCAGACCCATCTTGGACAAGTGAGTATGATTTTCTCTTATTGTTTCCTTCATTCACCGAAACATGAACTAATCTCTTTATTCTGTGAATGATAGATTCTATGGCGAACTCATGAACAGAGTCAGCCACGAGAAAGATGGCATATTCCATGAAAAGTCTGGCGACTCTTCCGACAGCACAGATTCAGATGAAAGCAAAGATTTCTCTGGGAAACCAAGAGGGCTCGTCGGCCTTCAAAACATTGGCAACACGTGCTACATGAATGCTGCTCTACAAGCTTTATCGAATGTGTCCCCTTTGACGCAATTCTTTCTGGATTGTGGGCACATGGTTAGCTATATGTCCAAAGATAGAAAGCCTGGTTTAAGTTTAAGCTATCTAAACCTCATTCGAGACATGTGGAATAGGAAAACGAGAGGGTACGTTGTACCACATGGAATATTGTCTGGCATTCGAACAGTTGTCCCAATGTTTAGAGGATACCATCAGCACGACACTCAAGAATTTCTGAGATGTTTTATGGACCAGTTGCACGAAGAGTTGAAGGAACAGATAGAGGATGATCGTGACAATCTATTAAGACTAAAGGGACTGGGAGAACAATCGTCGGACGAAGATGAAACTGAGATCGATGGGACCGGTTCTAGCCAGTCCGATGCTGAATACGAAACATGCGATTCTGGAGTGAGCGAACAGAGTTCTCTCAGCGATGAGGGTGAACGTGGTACGAAGAGAAGGTATTCTCGAGTGTCTCAATCGGAAAAATTGAGAAGTAAATTTACGAACAGAAGTATCAAGAAGTCGACGGTGGATCAACCGTTTGCTCCTCCTCAGAGGTCAACGCAAAACTCTCCTGTTAAGTACAGAACGAAGAAGCAAATGAAAACACGAAGTATCATTAGTGATATATTCGATGGTAAACTGTTAAGTAGTGTACAATGTTTAACGTGTGACAGGATCTCGACAAGAGTAGAAACTTTCCAAGATTTATCGCTGCCCATTCCAAGTCGAGATCACATCGATATGTTGCACCAAGGGTCTCTCACTCCGCAGAAGGCAGGACCATGCTCAGATGTTGTATACGTAACTAATCAATCCGGATGGTTATCCTGGTTCTTGCAATGGATGCGCTCTTGGTTCTGGGGTCCAGTTGTCAGTCTTCACGACTGTCTCTCTGCATTTTTTAGCGCGGATGAACTAAAAGGTGATAACATGTACAGTTGTGAGAAATGTAACAAGCTACGGAACGGAATTAAATTCTCAAAAGTCTTAGAGCTGCCGGAGATATTGTGTGTCCATCTGAAAAGATTTCGTCACGAACTACTGTTCAGTTCGAAGATTGCAAATTATGTATCATTTCCGTTAGAAGGATTAGATATGCGACCGTACTTGCACAAAGAATGTGTCTCTAAAGTAACTATGTACGATTTAATATCAGTTATTTGCCATCACGGAACTGCTGGTGGCGGCCATTATACGTGTTATGCATTAAATCCTATTGTTAATAAATGGTTCGAGTTTGACGATCAATGCGTTACCGAAGTCTCTCCCGAAACTGTAAAGCATTGCGAGGCTTACGTGTTGTTTTACAAAAAGTGGTCACCAGAGATGTTGCAATTACGTGACAAAACTATGGAACTGATGGAAATATCATCTCGATCCGATTTAAATTTCTTTGTATCTCGGCAATGGATAAATCGTTTTAATACGTTCTCGGAACCAGGACCCATAGACAATTCTGACTTTCTTTGTCCACACGGTGGTGTTAATCCTGTTAGAGCACAATTTGTAGATAAGCTTAGTATGCCCATTCCGCAAGCTGTTTGGGAATATTTATACAATACGTAAGTGAACGTTTGACACGTTTAACTATTTTATTAAGATTCGTAGTTATTCTATTCTTATTTATGTTATAGATTTGGAGGTGGCCCCGCATGTACGCATTTATATGAATGTCCAATCTGTGAAGAAAAATATGAATCATTGCAGAAACGAAGAATTTACGAGATGGAAGTATTTCAACGACTAAATCACAACATTGACAATCCTACTGCTATTTATGGATTAGCTATGGCATGGTTGAGGCAATGGCAAAGTTTCGCACGGGGTAAAGAAACACAGCCACCTGGACCTATCGATAACAATTCTATTATAGTTAACAAAAATGGTCAAAATGTCCTTAAAGTGGGTGAGTCTCTAACTGAAATAACATTAAATTTCTTAATATGATTATTAGAGGCTTGTGAGAAGTGAGTTAGAATTTGTTGGACGATGTAACATGAAACATGTATTGTAGGTTCGGATTATGGACAAATACCAGAAGAACTTTGGCAATTTTTCTTGTCAACGTACGACGGAGGTCCCGAACTAATGCTGCATTCGTGTCAAAGACCTGTTTCTGCTCAATCTACTATTTCATCACATTCCACTTCGAATTCGAACTTAGATCAGAATTTTAAATCCAGTCGTACAGAGGTGAAAACCAATAAACTGTGCATGACTAGGAGTTCCGAAACAATATCGCAGCAAGACAGTGCTATTGAAAGTTTAACTTCGGATAGTGAGTCTCATCAAACACAAAGGGATGTTAGTGAGTAAAATTATTTGCTTCAACGTCTCTTAAGCTGTATACACAAATTAACATTTCTACGTGAACATTAAGGTTAAAGTTATATTTAAAAAGAAAAAAAAGGAAAAAGAAATTTTCAATTGTCATGTTTTAGCTGTGTTTACAGATCGTCACTAAATTTGTAAAACGAAACTCTTTCGATTGAGTCACTTGCACTGTACCATTATCGTACAATGTTTTTTGGAGCATTGACGAAAATTTTAAATAATTCCTGTACGTCTTGTAACGTTCATTTGGTGTGTTTCTTGTTTGTCACTATGTGCAGTTCAACAGTACATTTGTGGGTTATGTGTATTTCATGGGCAATTAGTTAGTACAAAATTTGTTATAAATAATTGTATTATTTAAAGACAAAATATTTAATTGTATTGTTAGGCCGAAGTCGGTTATATATATATATATATATTGTCAGATCTCTGACTTTGCTATAAAATTTCATATTATTCCTCTTTGTATATTTATTACAATGTTTGTGTGTCATTCCTGCATATACAAAAATGTAAAACTATCTGTCCGAAATTACATATTTTCCGATTTTAAGTGTGTTTATTTGAAACAGAAGCATATATATGTAAATATATATGTATATATATGTATAAGTGGAAGACTGAAAAGTAAATCGACTTAATTTAGTGAAAAGTTTTTTAGTTCGTGCTGGTAAAACATACTGTGTATGATTGAAACTACAACACAACACTATAGATCGATATAGTCGTACATGTAAGCTTCGCAATTTAGGAATCTCTGATAGAAAATTCGAAACGTGTATTTACTGTAACCGTAATATTGTAATTAACTTATGGATGCGTCAATATATGTACATCTTCGAGATAAAAAAGCTAGGGAAAGAGAAAGAAAAGCATTTTTCGTTGTGATCTGACGGCCTTGTATTGTTACCAGAATGATTCAAATCCAACTGTTAATATTTATTTTGTATACTAACGAATCAAATCGGATTCTATGCGTAAAAGTGCTCGCTTGGATGTCATTATAATTTCTATTAAAAAAAAAACAAAAACGCAGGGACACAAACGATTGTAAAGTTAATATCGATTATCAATGAACACTGTGAAAAGTACCGTACCTAAGATAAATAATAAACAACTTGGTCTTTTTATTTATTCAAATCTACACTGGTCTTTATTTATACCTTTAAATATTGTATCATAACGAAGGATGAAAAGTATTGCATTCTAAGTTAAATTAGAATATAAGTGATGCTCACGTTATTTTTTAAATATTATTCTTTTGCATTCGTGCATTCTTTCCTGCTAAATGTATTAATCAAAAGATAACTTATAAGTTCTTAATTAAGCGTCTATTTTTATAGGTCAAGACACTGAAACTACGTCACTTGAAACAATTCATAGTATGTACATATGATGGAAAGCTATATAAATTATTGTAATTATTAATGACTGTTTACTGATTTCGTACAACCCACAGATTTGTATAGTTTATTAAAATACATTTCTTAAATTATCGTTACAGACTCAGATAACAAAGTTGAAAAAACATTGTTTTTTAAATTTCGTATGATTCCTATCAATTGCAATCTAAACAAATTTTTGTTTATTCATTCTCCAGCAATTTTTAAGAGTGTCCACTTAATATTGTCCAACATTTTTGTACCCCCGATTGGCATTAGGGGTACCAGACCCTTGAACTACAGTACCGATATAACTATAAATTAAATTGCGGATCTGTATGCAAAATAAAAAATTTCAACATTAATTGCAAAAAACAGGGATCACCTAGAAAATTTGTTCTTCTAATTATCTTGTATAGTTGAAACATTGATGTCCTTAAATCTTTTTAATATGTTCACTGCTTCAAATTGTACGTACCTATTTTTGTCATAAATGCATAAAAAATCCACAGTTTACTATAAATGTAATCCCTTAAATATCTCGAAACAAGAAATATACTTTCTTTTTCTAAAAAAAATGACGAACTACAAAAAGAAGTTCTAATCACTGTGCTCGTAAAAATAAATCGTAGTGGAAGCGGTTAATTTCGAATACTATGTCATCCAGGACTGGCTCTATCAGAGAGTATGTTCAACATTTTTGCACCCCCGATTGTCATCAGGGGTACCAGACTCTTGAAGTACAGTACTGATATGAGGAGAGATGTCTCGTGGACGGCATCGATTGAGGCTTGCGCGTTCCAGGGATGCTGGCCATATTCCTCTGATCTCCCAACCCCTGTAACACGCCAACCCCCTTTAGTCTATGTCGCGATTAAGTGCTCGCGATTAGGGACTCGAGGATCGTGGTAGACCGTAGACGACCATGCGGTGTCGTAGCCCACGTAGTTAGACGACTCTCGACCCTTTATTTTCAACTATTTCCGTTCTCCGAGCCTGCTGCGACCCTTTTTTAGTTTAGCCGCCGATCTGCCAAACAGAAAAACGCGAACGGGACACCCTCAAGAGCTGCGAGAGCTTCCGATCCAACATCGTGGCCTTCAGGAACCATAACCGTTGCGAACTGGGAAGACGAATTTCCAATTCGTCGTGTATCTGGTAAGTGGAACCGATAGAGAAGTCGACCTAGACCCGATTCGAATCCCAAAAGTGTCGAGTCTCCTAAACAGCAAACTTCAATTTTCGATCAACCAAAAAACAAGAGAAATTTCATCGACCGTTTCCCAGAGCTTATAGCGAGATTTTTTAAAATATAGATCAATGTGTTAAATCATACGCTGCACCCTAGATAGAATTGTTCACCTTGAACGGCAGAGTGTTTCCGCTATAGTGATTTGTCTTTGGAAAATATTCGGGAACGAAGTGCTCTGCGCTTGCTCGTTGTCATGTTGACGTAGCAATTAAAACACTCTCGGTCTCGTTCCTATCTCGGTTTCACTGTTCGTCGCAAGGGATGCACGGCTTTCAAATTAATTGCCGTCGGGTATGTCGGTCACCGAGCACGATTCGCATTCAGCTAGATTCGCATTGACTTTTGGCGTGTGTTCGATCATTTTATTCTAGATTCTTGTCGGTAGATTTCAAAGACTCCTGTGAAATATAGGAAATAATGGAACGCGATATAAAAACGAACATCTTGTGCATCATTATCGATAAGGATGCAAATAATCTCATAATCTTTTTATTTTTTCTCCCAACAACAATTTCGTAGTTGAACGTATTCTTGTCGGTAGATTTCACAGACTTCTATGCGATATAGTGAATAATGGAACGCGATATAAGAACAAAACACCGTGCACGATTATCGATAATGGTTCGACGAATGCCATCGTATAGTGTTACGCATCCGCAACAGTTGATATTTGATAAACGTATCGCGATAATCATTGTCGGTGTACGTTATGTATGAAAGGATGCAAATGTGATTATGAATATTAACATATTCTTATTCGCGATACGATGCTTTGAAATTTCCAGTTTGATATAAATGGAAAAATTTTTGCTTTTTCTTTCCAGAGCAACGAAATAAAAAATGGCCAATTTCCGTGGATTCTACATACCATCCATTGGAGCAACCATCAATGTCGCCTGGGAAACGTTAAAGTCGAAATTGCCAGAGAACAGCCCCTGCATGGAACTGATCCGTGGTCCTGGCCAACAAGCTCCAGGACAAGACGGCCAAGGACAGTTCAAATCCTTCGAGGATGGTGGCGACAATACGGAGATGATGACTATGAACGGAGATCAGGTTTATCGGGACCAGAGCAACGCGGCCGTGGCCGAGGACTCCTTCAGCTATCAACGAAATGGGTAAATTGTCATATTAAAGTTAAGAATAATCGTTTCGTATATAACAGTTTTCCCAAAAAGTTGGAAATTAATTGTTGAGACGCAACGTAATGCGAGACCCACGAAACTGTCTCTAGAATTTGATGTCCCAAAGACTTCGACCACCGACTAGAGACAATTTAAAAAAATTCAAGTTTCTGTATTAATCGAGGTTTGTAGTACAGAATTTACGTGTTTACCAGAAAAAATTCTTTTCCATCTACGCACGTACAATAATTGTCAGCTAGCGTAACAGTATTGTAATTTAATAAAAGATATTCGATTTTACAGAGACAAAGTTAGGACTGGAAGTGTTAGCAGCGGCGAGTTCAGCGAATACGACGAGGGTGGCGGTGAATTCGGTGGATCAGGTGTCAAGATTAACGAGTGGCAGGCTGCTTGGAATGTCACAAATGCCATACAGGTATTTCCATTGAATTCTTTAATTCAATTCAGCTCCAATTCAATTTAAACGAAATCTTTTTCAAACAACTTCTGTCTAGAATAACGCGTACTCATTTTTTAAATGTTTCGTTTAATCTCGCTGTAAAGAAAGAAGAATCGAGCCCATCGAAATGACGGATATCATATTCGTTCATTAACAATCCGTGAATTGATAAAAATTCGTTCTCTACGAAGAGTGTATGGTTTTTTCAGGGTATGTTCATCGTGTCGCTGCCATTCGCCGTGTTGCGCGGCGGTTATTGGGCTATCGCGGCAATGGTCGGTATCGCTCACATCTGTTGCTACACCGGCAAGATCCTGGTCGAATGTTTATACGAGCTGGACACAGTGACGGGTCAGCGTGTACGTGTCCGAGACTCGTACGTGGCGATCGCGAAGGAATGCTTCGGTCCAACGTGGGGTGCTAGAGTGGTAAACATAGCACAGATCATCGAGTTGCTAATGACATGCATCCTGTATGTGGTTGTCTGCGGCGATTTGATGATAGGCACGTTTCCCGAAGGAGCGATCGACACTCGTAGCTGGATGATGCTGATTGGTATCTTCCTTCTACCACTCGGGTTCCTGAAGTCGTTGCAGCACGTCTCTGTCCTCAGCTTCTGGTGCACGATGTCGCATTTGTTCATAAACGCGATCATCGTCGGCTACTGCATCCTGGAGATCGGCGATTGGGGTTGGTCGAAGGTGAAGTGGACCATCGACTTCGAGAACTTCCCGATTTCCTTGGGCGTGATAGTCTTCAGTTACACGTCGCAGATCTTCTTGCCGACTTTGGAAGGGAACCTGATCGATCGGTCGAAATTCGACTGGATGTTAAACTGGAGCCACATAGCTGCCGCCGCGTTCAAGTCTCTGTTCGGCTGGATCTGTTTCCTGACTTTTCAGAACGACACGCAGCAGGTTATCACCAATAATCTACATTCGGCCGGGTTCAAAGGCCTGGTGAACTTCTGTCTGGTTGTAAAGGCAGTGTTGTCCTATCCTCTGCCGTATTACGCTGCATGCGAGCTTCTCGAGAGGGCGTTCTTCAGGGGCAAATCGAAGACAATATTCCCAACGATATGGACCGTCGACCGAGAGCTGAAAGTCTGGGGCCTGGCGTGGCGCGTCGGCGTCATCGTCTTCACCATCCTCATGGCGATATTCATCCCCCATTTCAGCATTCTTATGGGATTCATCGGATCGTTCACCGGAACGATGCTCTCGTTCATCTGGCCCTGTTATTTCCATCTCAAACTGAAGAGGAACTCCATGGAATGGAGCGAAGTCGCGTACGACTGCTTCGTTATCTTCCTCGGAGTTCTCTTCGGCGTGATCGGCGTGTACGATTCGGGCTCAGCACTGATCAACGCCTTCGAGATCGGCCTACCCTTCTGAACGATTCGTTATCGTGGTTCAGCTTCGTCGACTTTCGTCTCCCTTTTACAGGAACACATTTTTTCTGTTTTGTTCGAGGTAGATCGGAAACACCGCGTGGACAATGCAGCTTGCGTCGGTCGATGCATATCTTATCGGTAGACTGCGGAATTTTATGCGCCGATTACAAGAATGGGCAGTAGTAGACTTAACATTCGTTCCCACCTATGCAAATCTTTAAGAGAAGAAAGAAACTCCTGAACGATTTCTTTGCATAAAGATCCGCAGTCTATACTTATCAAAACACAGTCTTCCAAAATTGCACGATACAAAGAAGAGTCGTGTCTAACAGGTCATTCCTTGAACGTAGCCCGACGGCTTCTCCTGTTGTTTCTATCACTTTTCAACCGCTATGCAGCTTGCGTCGGTCGATGCATATCTTATCGATAGACTGCGTAATTTTATGCACCGATTACATACAAGAATGGGCAGCCACTTGTCGAAACAGTAGATAAATTAAAATTCATTCCGACCTATTCGAATCTTTAAAAGAAGAAAGAAACTCCCGTATGACTTCTTTGCATAACGATCCGCAGTCTATACTTATCGAAACACAGTCTTCCAAAATTGTACGGTACAAAGAAGAGTCGTGTCTAACAAATCATTCCTTGAACGCAGCCCGACGGTTTCTGTGTTGTTTCTATCACTTTGAGATTTCCACTTTTTAGCCATTGCACGTACAAAATTGCGAGCGTTGTCGCTTGAGGGGATACAATACGTTTCTAAACTTCTCGCGTGAAGCTCGCCGTCGTGTTTCGACGATCGCTTTCTACGAAAAATTCACGAGAGTTGTGGAAAACGATCGGGGACCGAAGAATTTAAATCGACAAGCAATAAGGAACTCGTTGAAATTAGAAATTAATTACCGAGGACGACCACACACAAGTATATTTTCGTTGACACGGTGTTTAACACTTTACCTGCCGAAGTTGCGATCGAATGGGAGAAGATCGGAATATTTTTCTCGTGGACAGGATCGACGAAACACGCGCCGGTTTCAGAAAATTTAGAAACGTCGTGTATAAAAAAACGAAACATGGCCTCCCGATTTGTTTAAGTAGTCACTCGAGGATTCGTTTGACCGAGAGCTGTACAAATGTTCAGGTGTTTTGAGATTGTATATTTATATTCCAACCAGAACTCACACATATCTAGCAAATGAATCTATTTAAGTGGAGAAAGAGTGAGAACGAGCGAAAGAGAGAAAGAGAGCGAGAAAGAAAGAAAGAAAGAATGAAAGAGAAAGTGAGAGTGAGAGAGAGAGAGAGAGAGAGAGAGACCGATCGTAGAACAACAATCTATCTGCGAGAATTTTCGGCTTCGGAATTGTCTTGCGTCTTCGTTTTTTCGAAAGTTTTGACAATGATCGTCGACATCAGGGGCTTCCTTAGGCAAAAACCATCTAGACTAGCGCGCAATTTACGTGACAATATCTTTGCCTAGCTATGTAAGTATAATCGATGTCTTCCACGTGTGGCAAGTTCGGCAAGTGAACAAAACTAAAAAATAAACACGGTGAAAATTATTATTATGTACGTACAAGTTGACTACTGTTACGCGAGTTTCGGGATTTTATAATCGCAAAACTGCGGGTATCTTGTGATTTCTGTTTGCGCGTTCACGGCGACGCGGGGAGACGTTTTCTCTTCTTCTTCAACCAATTCCGGATGATAGATGGCCCGCAGATGATCAGCGATGCTTGTCAACCGTGCTCGATCATCTGTAATTATTATAACAGACGATCTTTCAAAATTTAAACTTTCCAACATTCCTTAAAACACAGAATAGCTTATTATTCTGTACGAAATTTAACAAAGATTAACCCTTTGCACTCGAGTGATGACTCTAAGGCGCCATTAAAAATTGCTGTACCATTATTTAAAATATTGTTTACACTAGATTGATTAGATACGTTGGTATCTAATCAATTACTAAACGTTTAGATATTGTATGAGGTATTACATCTAAAAAAATCATAGAGAATGGAAATATTTTAGGTCGGAAGAAATGCTTAATTTTCGAGTTAAAGTAGCTCCGCGTGTAAAGGGTTAACTAGGAATGAGAATGAGAGAACCATTGTTCGCTAATCAAGTGTATTCGCTAAAGGTATTTTTGAACAATTTTCGTCATTATTCTGCGAATAGAATAACAATAATTCTACGCACACGTAATTATTGCACGTAATTATTCCAATCGTTCCCTAACAAATGATAAATATCGTCGAGTTGAGTGAGAAATGAATTTCGCTGGTGGGAATTGAACGATAACAAAAAATGATATAGATTTAATGGTAACTGCAAAATTTACTAATAGCGAAAGATATACATATAGTAGATAAAATATTAAGTATTAATTGTGTTCGGAAGTAGCGTCAGTTGTTTGCGACTCAACTAAATGAACATATTACAAATATTTTGGCAAGCAAACTTCATCATCTGTGGGCTGATACAGCTGCCGATCAGGGTGGTCCTTATTTACTCTTGGCGAGAAACGTCTCCTCGTCGTTGCAGGGAAATGGAAATTTGCATAAGCGCTGTTCGCGAGATCGTGTCGAGAAATCGGAGTGTCAGCTGCGCGCGAGTCTTTCCAAAAATTTTGAAAGTAGAAGGAAAGAATTCTCTTTGTTTCATCGCGGAAAGAACGAATTTGAGAAAGGGAACAAATGTTGTTTAGGAGAATCTTATCCGATAATTTACAGTTTATTCATCCGACTATCGTGTATAAACGAAAATTAAAGAAGAGCTGATCGAGATAAGAAAAATTACGTTACGACAGGCAAATCTAACTATTTGTAAATCACATATGAACAGTCTAATCTACATACGAATCATTTTCGTATTTTCGAGATTTTTATTTTTGTAAAAATGATATTTTTAATATGAGTAACGTGTACAGGGTGATATGGTACTAATCCTTTTCAGGATTTTTGGCACGACTCCCGCGTGTTCCCTCGATCGAAGAACAAAATCGAGGTGGCGGCAGGTTCATTCGACACTAAGCAGCGCAAATGTAACACGTTATGTACGGATGAGTACAATTAGTTAATATAATCGAACGTCTTCCGAGGCCTACATAGGCCGTATAGATCACACATTAGCATAAGCAATATGAATGTAGTCAATGCAGTAGTTCGGTGAAGGTTGCGGGATGCTCTTTTTCCAGGTTTTATTATGCTAACGCTGTAGTTCATCAGCTAATCGAACATTATTTCAATTTGTGATAAAGCGTTAAAGTAGATAACATATATATATGTATATATATATATATATACATATATATAAAGTAGATGAAATCAGAAAAAACGAAAAAGAAGAACAGGCGTCCGTAGAAATAGAGATTATTTGCATTGATTGGCTTTTGAGTTAGCTTTCGGGAAATTGAATGCGAACGTAGACTAATAGGAATATTCTATAAAATGACGAGTACGTAAAGAGTGATTGGTATTATTTTTTAATAATAACGGAGTAGAGAACATCTCGTAGCCGCAGAAATGTGTTACTTAAAGGAGATACGATAATAATATTTATGAAACGAGTCTTCCAAATGATGTCTTCCAGAATGATAATAATTACTGTACTACGATCTATTGATCGAAGGAAATCTTTGTCAATGATATTAAACGTTATAATTGAGAGTTATAGGAGTTTAAGCGTTAATTGTTAAGCCAATGATCAAATCTAACGTATAAGTAAAGAGAAAAAAGAAAAGTCATCGCTATAATCGTTATTCAACTGTTTGATCATTTCTCACGGGATCTTCTTGACCTCTTCGGATGGATATGCGGTCAACGAAGCGTCATATTGCCTTGTCATTATTGAGAGATCAGTGTCACAAACGTCAGTCTTTTCTTTCGATCGTGGAACACGAAGTTTTATTGTAATTGTCGACCAAGAAGATAGGTAACAGATAATATTAGCAATTAATCGTATAATAGTAACCAGAGAAAAGTAAATCCGATTCTATTTGTTCGTGCCGGTCTAAAATTTCTTGCTTCTGTCGGCGATACGTGGAACGGCTACGCTATACTATATTATACTGATTAAACAGGTGCTATCTTTATGTTACGACTCATATTTGGCTATTATATTAATACGCGACGTACAAACATCCGACAGGAAATTTTAGAATGCTGATATTATTTATAGGATGTCCGTTCGTTTATAGAAATTCAACGTTGAAAACAATTTCTTCAAAACCAACAAAAAAGCATTATTAATGGATACTGTTGTCGTACACGGACTATCTAGATCCTATATATCAAATGCAAATAAAACATCATTTCTAAGAACGATTATTTTCCGTTCCATCTCAAGCAGGATATGGTATAATCAGCAGAATTTCTTATCAAAATGTTTTCTCTTGTATTTTTATGAATCGATTACATATAGTGATCCAAAAACAATTTGTTTTTCACGTCCGCGAAAGAATTCCGAAGACTTACACGTCTTCAATCACAAAGTGCCAGCTAGAAGAAAAGAGACATTGTTGTTACATCCACGACCATTGAAAACTTTACTGCAGAGCAATGGAACATTAGATTAACGTTTAAATGAAATATTTTCTGAAGCAATTTCATTTAATTGCTACGATTGGCATGAGTTACATAATCCCGTGCAAACAGTGCAACAGTAAGAAACGACTATGACGGACAAAGGTTCAAAAATTCGTGCAGAGTACGTTTAGTTTTGCGTAGTCTTGAAATGTTTCGAACGAACCATAAATAATTAAATATACATTTCTGTTCGTACCGTCGACGACTTTCGTTTTACAAAGACGTTCTCCCATAAAATTGTAAATTCGCGCCAATTTTCTCATTGTTCACGAGCACATATCTGTATCACATCCAGCAGAGATGATCCAACGATTTTTCTTTTCCAGAACTGATCGCTTAGATCGAATCTCGCTTTCACGGAACCGCGATGCTTTCCCGCGGCATTCTGTGGACAACCTCATTACTGTTGTAGTTAAATATAAAACGTATAAACGTTATAAAACGATGTAAAATGGGCTTCCATATATACATATATATATAATATATGTATGTATATAAATATATAAATTATGAAAGACGAAAATACATTAACAAAATTTTATACGCGTGCTATTTACTTGCACCCCCCCCCCCCCCGTGTCACGATAAACATTCACTTATTATAATTAATTACAAAACATTAAATTGTATTAGACTTCCGAAAATGGGCCTTCAGTTTTATTCCAGAGTCTCGGGGAACTCCCGCTTGATCTCGCCCGAGTCGAAGCACTCCCTCTAAGTTTTTCCCCTCCCACTTTGTTCCTCAACAGTTCTATAAAAGGCAATTGCTGGGCGTTTGAGCGTTATAAGCACCCTGGCAAACTGTCAATCGTTTTGTACACTTCTCACTACGTCAAATCGAAAACCTATATAAAAGTAAGTACTTAAGGTGGACTTCGCTTTTTTATTTGGATTCCCAAATATTTTTAATATTCATAGTACATGTACGTAAATTTTATAAATGAGGCTTTCATTGGTTTAGTCTTTATGATTTCTCGCTGATATAATTGTCGTGATTCATAATCATATTCCGTGTCTTTATGACAGAATCATATTCGATCGATCAACTCTGACGATTCTCACATTCAACAATATTAAATAATATAATATAATGCTAGAGAACCTTCTTCTCAGCATCACTGATATACTCATTGTTCATCACCATTTGTGTTAAAAAGTTTACGCGGTATAGAGATGGTCCGACGATTGTCGTGTTATATCTGTCGAAACAACTGACGAGCGGTCGTACCATTCAGACGCATACGCACGCCACGGACGTGCACTTATAGGCAAAATTCAATGTAGTGGTAGCTGCAGTTTTTCGCGAATATCTATAATGTAAATAAGGTCCGCGACTCCGCCGTGTCTGAACTGTGGCTAAAAAACTGAACCGAGATTACATGTACAGGAAAAAGTTGTTCAGTATCTCCACCCTATTGACATATTAGCCCTTTGCACTCGAATGGTGACTCTGTGACGCCAGTAAATAAAATTGCCATACCATTATCCAAAACAGTTTTAATATTATTAAATTTGTCTGTATTCTATAAATTGTAAAAAGCTCAACTGTTGTATGAGAATCGCACACCATTACGCCGTATATCGAGCCTCCTTAGATTATTATTATTATTTGTTTCTAGATGGATAACAGGACTAATCAATGCAACCCTAATCATGCAAAATCCGGACCTGGACATCAAGCTGGTTACCATGGGTCTCATGACAAAGCAAATCTCGACAATCATGCCAACCAATTAAATTCTAACAACGAACGATATAATAGAGGAAACAAGTAACATTTCTGCAATGTTTTTGGGTGATTACACCGACGAAATGTATGATTATTATGATGTAGTACATTCCATGTGATTAAAATTAAATATCTACATATTTTGTATTATACTCCTCCACATATCCCAGAATTCCCTCGTCATAAAAACATATTGATTCAGAGATAATCTTTCATACTTTATACAATAAGCTGGTTTTTACTTACAATCATTGTTAAATGTTCAAAACTTGATTGAATATAAAACTAACGATTATATCATTGCGACTAATCGGTCTCGGTCGGCTGTGTTATCCAAAATCCCCAAGTAGAAAACTGCTTCCCGTTCTGCATCTTAGGCGAACTTTGAAATACTTTTATTCTCACACGCGGCACTTTGTCTGCAAAAAAAGTGTTCAATACTATTACTAATTTTGAAATCACAAGTAAAATATAACGCTACATTACTGACGAATATATTGCATTCGAGAGAATTAATACAAATAAAATACCGTCTTCAATAGTACCTTTCTCTGTAGTATCCATCTGCAAAAACTTCGTTACAATGTTTCGCTCCGCGTTTACAAATATTGCCAAAGCAAGAAAATACGATATACAGGAAAACTTCTGTAAAAAAAAACAAAATTAAAGAATGAAGAAGCACGTATCGTATAACTATAGTAACGAACTTACCAATGATTCCATCGCGATCAGTATACCTGTAATGCCGTTTCCAAATCAAACGGACCCTTTATGTACTGGTAAGGCGTTTTCAGATCATGACGAAGTAATGTCATGCTTCTTTCATTCGTTTGTCGTGTAGAGAAAGTACTTTTTTGCTCTTGATATAGACAGTGGTAGTTGCAGACAATTTCCATTAATTTCATCCAAATTGAACTTATCGAACTTATCTTATTGAATTATTGAACTTATCGAAGTCGTTATTGTACTCAATGAAATTAATATTTGTCTAGATCTTATCACAAAAAGATACACTATAATGTTTAGCAAAAGTCGATTATTTTTGAGAAGCGCATGCTTGAATTTATAATAAAATTGATAAAAAATAATACTATTATGTTATATCATTTCTTATAACTTTTAAAATAATTAGCGTCACATTAATCTCGATGTGAAGGGTTGTTGAAATAAAAACTATGCGATTTCAACATGTAATATTATTATTTTAAAAAAATTCCCCAACAATTGATATACGTTGCAAGAACGATTGAGATTGGCAAGATAGCATTTGGTAATTCGATCTCGCTGTTACATTTGTGGGATATAAATTTCTTTTTCTAATATTTTCAAGTAATATTTGTGGTTCGAACCTCGTTATTTTTGTACTGGTTTGCGTGATAAATGATTCTGTATCATTTCCTACAATAGACGTAGAATAATGTCCATCGGGTGTTGACGATGTTTCGAAAGTGTCAATAGTTTCGCTATCATCAACTTTATAAATTACAGAAGGAGGTGCGATAACTTGTACTTTCAGAGATTCGGGGTCTCGATTGTCTGCAGTTAATCGGTCGTCTTTCTCAGCCGTTATAATCTCGTCAGTCTTATAATTTACGGGAGGCATAGAATTGATCGAATTTCTATTTACACTGCTCTCTACATCGTTGATAAAAGTATGAATTATTTCGGACAGTTTTATGATTTCGATCGGTCGTTTATCGTCATCCTTTTCTTTGGTATATTCTTGGTACAACACACTCTGCTCTACATTTTCATTTTCTTTTTGGTCATTCACTGGAATGAATTTCCATAACGATGCCTTCTGGTTAGAAAACAAATTCTGACTTCGATGACAACAATACAGTGCTCCAGGATCTATAGGGTGTGCTTCAGTATTAAAAACGTATCCTCCTGCATCTATAATACATTGGCCCCATTGCGTTTGAATAACTTCTCCTTTCTGGCCTGAATTATGAATAAAATTATCAGGATCAAAAAGGAGATAAAGATATTTTGTAGTCTCTGCCAAGAAAAAGGATTCCATTCTATCTGCCTTTCGATGGTCCCTGACATCGTTTATAGTTGCATAGCCACACGTTGTTTTAGCACTGTGTTGTAAACTTTTTAATATATCTACTCCAACTTGTATCAAATAGGGATCACCCGTTGCTCTATACAAATACATAACAGATTCTATTAGTTCTGGTCTTAATGGATATCCTTCTCTGTTAGTGCCAGCTTCGGCTTGAGGAATGTTATAAAATTCTGGAGTAAATCCAAATTGTTTCCAAACACGATGATAATTATGCAACGACTTCATAGCATCCCCAATTTCTCCGAAAAGACTCAATACACCAGGCCAATAGGCATCCAACGACTGAAACACCGGTAAGGTGACTTGACCTTTTGTCATGGAAACCCATAAATGCCAGTCTGCTCGACGAATGTATTTTTCGATCGCTGCTTTATGTTCTTGGAATATAGATGCCAGCAATGGATCTTGAAATAATAAGGTGCCTTTCGCTAGATACTCAAAATAAGAATCAACGCCTGCGCCGATCCCTGAATCTTGAGCTGTCCAATGACCAGTTAATACATCTATGTGATTACCAACGAGCCCAATGTTTGATTTGTAGTAGTGCAACGCTTTTATAGCATTCATAGCTACCTCTTCGTACAATGGGTCACCGGTTAATCTAGACAAGGTTCCAAATTCTAATAAAAATGTACCTATACTAGCAGTACACGTAATACTCGTTTCACCGTCGGGTACTCCGTATTTCAAGTTAACTGTACCATAAGGCATTCCTGTCGGAGTATCAAAAGCAGCGATTAACCTTTTTGCCATGTCCTCCGCAAGACGCAACAAGGGACCGTTGCAAGGCCAGCCAGGTTCGAGAGCGACACCTGCTTTGCGCGACAGAAGGTGAGCACTGAGTAATCCGCCAACTACTCGTATGTTAGTTTCGAATACAGATACATTTATATTGGCTTCAAAGTTTGCTCTACCGCTTATTATCTCTGCGACACGTCGAAATTCAGAAAAGTTGCCCATTACGGCAAGAGTGTCCAGAGCATCGATGAGTGTCAACGAGAAGCTACCCCATGTATCAAATCCATCGCAACTCAACGAGCGAAGCTCATCGTACGGATAAGCGTATGCTAAATAGCTCGAGTAAGCATGATCAAACATCGACCGTACTTCCTCCCTTAGAGCGACAAGATCTTTTTTTCTCGTACTCACGTATTCCATTTACCGAAGACAGGAGTCCGAAAAGTAACCCTATACCAAGAATAGACATTTCGAAAATGTTAGGCCAACTGTTGCTGTATCTTCTATTACTCGTATCTTAAATGCATTTTGAATCATGACATTACTTAATAATAATAACAAATGTATTTTAAATGCCGGCAACCATTTCGGTATAGTAGGTTATTTCTCATACGTCATATTGGTCATATGTTTAGTGGTGGAGAACTATCGAAGTACTATCCAGTACTATCGTTGGTTATCGATAGTGAGAACTATCGAAAACTATCGATGATTTACTTTTACCAGAGAGGATAGGAGAGTGCTCACGCCCGGGTTTTCGATGCCACCGGTATAGTGCTGCCCCTACAAAGAATCCTAGCCTGGATCAAATCCCACACCCACGGTAGAGCGGATTTCCCCTCCCACTTTTAACCTGGATCAGATCCCTCACCCACGTAGAGCAAGGGGGAACGCTACCCTTGCTTTTCAGAGTCTTTATCAGTGTTACCAATCTCTGTGCAGAAAAAAAGTTTTTTGTGTGGTATCACTGATAAACATACATATGTGTCAGCCTAACACTCCAGTTTTGCTATGATTATACGTTTTTTTCTTTTGTTTATTAATATCTTTAATGTTATTAATGGATCCGTGTGGATTCAAGCCTTTCATATGTTTGTTGCTATTTGACAGTCCTGAGTAGGCGCCATCTCGTCTAACTAGCTGAACTAAAATTGGCTCTAGACTTGCTCTGCATCAGAGAGGACCTCTATCTTCATGAACGTAATATGGGGAAATCTCTGCTATGTGAATGCAATCACGGTCTTAGATTGTTTGTCCTTATTTCAGCGAATTTTGGGCTAGGTGATGGCTCATTCTAAAGAGGAAGGTTACAGCTACAGCGCTCGACCGATTTTGTAACGGGATTATGTCTATATCTAATAATATAAATGTCCGAAGTAGAGAAAAAATCGAGAAAAATATTCGCAACTTCAATGTATTTTTTTGTCTCTAAAAGATTTTTCCACTCCATAATGCGGTCCAGCGCTGTACCTATAACCTTCCTCTTTAGATTGAGCCCTCACCCAGCCCAAAATTCGCTGAAATAAGGACAAACAATCTAAGACCGTGATTGCATTCACATAGCAGAGATTTCCCCATATTACGTTCATGAAGACAGAGGTCCTCTTTGATGCAGAGCAAGTCTAGAGCCAATTTTAGTTCAGCTAGTTAGACGAGATGGCACCTACTCAGGACTGTCAACATGGAATCATAGCAACAAACATATGAAAGGCTTGAATCCACTCGGATCCATTAATAACATTAAAGATATTAATAAACAAAAGAAAAAAACGTGTAATCATAGCAAAACTGAAGCGTTAGGCTGACACATATGTATGTTTATCAGTGTTACCACACAAAAAAACTTTTTTCTGCACAGAGGTTGGTAACACTTATAAATACTCTGAAAAGCAAGGGTAGCGTTCCCCTATAAATTCATGAAATCCGTTGTCTAGTGATAACCAATGAAAACTGTTATTCAAAATTTATTATCATTGGATTGGTTGTTTCGGTAAATGACAATAAAGGAACCATTTTTTAACAGCAAGTCGACAAGGAATAGAATTGATATTGCAAGCTATGTTGAGTTCATAACATTCATAGCATCATTTTATTAGTAAATATACTTGTAAATCAAAGGCAATCGAAGGCTATTCGTGATACGTGATTGTCACAGTTATTATTAAGAATTGGTCGAGAGGTCATGGGTTTTCGACAATGACTTAAAAATTAATAAATGCATTACGAACGTCAGTCACACTTCGTGCTTTTCGACTGTTTAAATATCATAAAATAAAAAGCATTTTACCAGTTATTGTTCCTTATATATTATGGAAGCAACATTTCCTTTACACCTACTAACAAAAGTATACGCAAAATTATCTTCCGTTTGTTCAGACACGTCCAATTATTGGGCAAAATTAAAGATTAATAGCGACACTGTAGGACTACGATAGCAATCGGCAAAAATGAAATTAAATGAGCTGGTACATTGGTAAGAAATCTTTTGACTCAATATTCTAATGCAAAGAATTATTTCTAGAAAAAAGAATGTACAATGTAACATAGAATTTTTCTATTTCAGGTATCAGAAGAAAATTGGTACTTACGATAAGCAACAATGGGAGAAAACTGTAGAACAACATATCCTTGGCGGGTTTACGCATGTTCCAATGAGAACTGCAAAACTTAAAACAGAACTGATCGATGTAGACCTTGTGCGAGGTGAAGTTTTAAATTAGGATATTACAAATCATACTGAAATAGTTCACAATGTTTAACACGTTGTTTAATGCGCTAAAAACATATTTTAAAGCAAGTTTAATGCTGTAGAATATATTTCCACCAAAAGAATGAGGCTTTACAAGAATTCCATATAGAACAAAACACATAAGACATAATAACAGCACAGAACGTGTTAAATAAGCATTTAATGAGATTAACTATTAATTAGAATTAATTGTTAACAATTCTTTATAGGTTCTTCGTTTCCGAAAGCCAAGCCAAAACATGGATTGTCTACAGTGGTTTGTTTGGCGCTGCAAAGGCTATTATTTCTTCCTTTATATAGAAAATGGTGGACACAACAAACCAGTTCAAAAATTTTTATATTATTTTTACTACTGTATAGTTTACAGTTGATCAACATGTGTATATATTTTTATCAGTTGGCAAAAGATGATGAAAGTGATGTACGAAATCATTGTATTCGCGTTGTAGTTATATACGTAGAAACACATAAAAAACAATATTTTAAAAAGTTCTATTTTCATGTTAGATTGTGACCATGTCAGAAGTATTAATACCTGCTATTATGATGCTTACGCTGTGCATTGTTCATTCCCATATTGTGTCGACGCATTCAGATCCGCCGGTGACTAAGGGACATAGTACACAGAGAAAAGTTAGGCGTTCAAGACACAGTAGATGTAGATTGGGAAAATCAAAAACAAGACATAGTTTACGTAAGTGTTGCAGTTGCAGGATCTTTCTAAATATCAGTTATTAATGTATAACATGTTTCCATAGGTTTACACGAAGATTCGAAATCGTTTCAAGATAATGCTTCTGAGAAAGTTAGTACAGCGAGCGGGGAAGTATTGAATTCCGTGCGATTCGCGAAGAAAGTAGAAATCGAAAATTCCATGACCGTTAGTCAGTCTCAGGTAATTACAGTTTGTTACTTGAGAATGTTGCGAGTATTAAGTTTTTACAGGTAACTTTAATAGTATCTTGTCTTTAAAGGAATTTATGAATGTTCAAGCATCCTGTAAGAATGAGCTAATTAATGTGGCTGTGAGCAATCCTCTTCTTATGAATGAAGCTTCGACTAGTCGTATTCAATCAAGTTAGTAGATTGTAATATAATTATTAATACATTATACAGAGTGAGTATCGTAACATCGAATCTATTTAGAAATTTATATTTACGTGTAGTCTTTTTACAGATGATGTTCCATATGTAAGAAACGTACATCAAGACGATGATGGATTTGAAAGTTTAAATGGAAATGTATCGAGCGACAATGATAAAGGGGCTGCACAAGCAGTGTTAGACAAGCCTAAAAAAAAAAGAGATGTGTTACATAAAAATAATGACGATTCTGCTAGTCAACAAATCTTATCACAACCAAAATTTTCAGGTTTGGCTTATGAAATAATATTATGGTATATTGTGATAAAACACTGTATAAAGAGTGACATATCGTTAAATGTAGGATTTTGAACTGCTAACATAAGTTTTTCTTAGAAAGGTAAAGTGGCAAATTAGCTAAATGATTGTGTTCCACTTTCCATGCAGCACTTGAGTTATTGAAGACAGAAGATAATTCTTTGAAAAGCGAAGGAGAAACTTCTAATAAAATGGTGAGCAGTTTTGGTGGTGTTCAAAATTGATCTTTTCATACTAGTATCGGATGCTTTCTTAATTTTCTTGCATTTTTTAAAGGTTAAGGTGCATGCCCCTGTAATGATTGGGCCAAGAGAAGGTCGACAACAATGTGAAAGCGAAGAGGAAGGGGAATGCGAAGAAGCTGCCACAAATCATTTGACAGAAGCCACAACATCTGCTACCGAATGGATGGGAGTAACTACAAATAGTGATGATTGTAGCTATAGGTGCGAATTCTATAGACATTACGATAAATGAATTTTTCGTATAATAAAATTATGCGGTCTTCAACGTTAGATAGATTTTGATCGCTTCTAACAAAGTAAATCTTACGAATGAACATTTTTTACAGTTCCGAACTCGAGGAGTCTGATATACATAGTGAAACTAACAAAAATTATTCAGAATTTGTGGAGCACCCTTTCTCTTGGGAATTTGAGTTACCACCTTCTATAATGCTTAGTTCTAGTTGCGCTTCGTGCGACCGTGGTAATGTATATTGGAATAATAAATTACGAATTATAGTTTTCGATTTATAATCGTAACCCTGACGTGCTAATGCCTGAATTTTGATTTAAAACTTTTTCAGTTTCGTGTACTATCTGGGCACGACGTGATATAAAAAAAGCTGAGTTGTCTGTGCTAGACATCAGTTCAGCAATTATTGCCAGAGTAGAATCAATGCCAGAGAGTATGAATTATTTTTATGGGGGGTTGATGGTCAGCGTGGCATTGTCGTTAATACCGTCTATAAATCGCCTAAGCGATCACGCGGGAATGGACAATAGTAGTAATCTAACCAGTTCCTTCATACCAAATGATTTGATTTCCGTCAATTTGGAAACGTACAGCGATATATTATGTAAAATAATAGGTTTAACATTTGGTACAACTTTTTGGTAAGTACAGGTTTATCGAATAATAAAATACAAAAGAAATTCGAACAGAATCATTGAATAAATTGTCAGTTTTGATTTCAGGGAGCGTATAGTAATACTTATATCAGCATTCGAGAGGCTTATGTTATCTTCTTTACTATTCTTTTTATTAGCAGTTGCTGAACGTACATATAAGCAAAGACTCCTATATGCTAAACTGTTTTCACATTTAACATCATCGAGACGTGCAAGAAAATCGGATTTACCACATTTCCGATTAAATAAAGTGCGAAATATTAAATTATGGTTGAGCGTTAGATCTTACTTAAAAGTAAGTTTTGTACAAAACTATTGTTTTTTTTGGAGATTCAAGGAATTATTATTAAAAAATTTTTACAGAGAAGAGGTCCGCAACGTTCTGTAGACGTAATAGTATCAGCAGTATTTGTAGTTACATTATTATTGTTGTCATTTGTGAGCTTGGAATTAATTAAAGTAAGAAATAAATCAAACATTAAAGAACAGTGGCATGAGAAAATTGTCGGTCTTTATAATTATTATAATTTTGCAGGATCTAGAAAGTTTGCATTCCCGATATAACGTTGAAGCTTTATCTTGGAGCTTTTCTCTCGGAATATTTATATTACGTTTCATGACATTGGGCACGAAAATTAATAAAAAATATAGAAATCTATCCGTTTTAATAACGGAGCAGGTACTTATAACAATATAGATCTCTCGTTCAAAATATACAATGTGCGTTTTAAATTTTGGTTTGTTTCTAGATTAATTTATATTTACAAATAGAACAAAAACCACATAAAAAGGAGGAACTCATGGTGGCAAACAATGTACTGAAATTAGCAGCTGATTTGATAAAGGTAATAGATCATTGCCCTTTCTTTTATTATACATCAAGTAATTAATATATTTTACAGGAACTTGAAAGTCCATTCAAAATATCTGGCTTGTCTGCTAATCCCTATCTGTATACAATCACGAAAGTGGTATTGTTATCCGCTCTATCAGGAGTGCTTTCAGAATTACTTGGATTTAAACTTAAATTACATAAGATAAAAATCAAATAAAAAAAAAGTGATACTATTAATTTTCGTGTAACTACCTCAGAGACGTTAAATATTTATGGAAGGGAACGATTTTGTTATTGAATAACAGAGCGTTCTATAAAATCGTTCTATATGGATGAGTAAGCAGCTGTTTTACTTTTTACTTGGAAGCATCTAGGGAAACTGCTCGCAAAACGCCATACAGGATGCTCAAAGTATGATGCAGATTCTACTTCTACATTGTAGAAGAACAAAGGCCACTGCATCTTGTAACTTTTTGAAAGGGATTGATGAAGGAATGATATCCCCTTCGTAGCTTTAGTCTCGAGAGCTCTACAATAAGTTGACTACTAAATCACCATATGCAAAATATCTATGGAACCACTGATGCCCAATCTTTTTATCTATTTTGCATATTAGAAGCTGTTTTCTAAGTCAATATCTGAGATACATTCATAGTAGAGCTGTCCAACCAACTCTTATTATTTTAGGCATATAACGGTAATGAAAGTGGACAGCTACTATGACTGTGAGGGTTACTCTGAATGAAAATTGTTGAATGAAAATAACAATTTGTTTTCCTAATAGATTTTGCACAGTTGCAAAAAGAAATAGATATTATTGAGTTCAGAAAAATTAAACATATTGGAAATAAAGTTGTTTAGAAGCAACTGTTACTGACCCTTAACAAATCCTTTAGATATATAGTAATCGGTGCTCTATATATTTACTCATATAGTTAACAATGCTTTGAATGGAACTATACAAAATATAAAAAGAGATATGTAACAGTACTAGATCCATGCACATATACGAATGTTGTAAATGATATGTAAAATATACCAACATTGATAAGCTCAATTTTCTCGGTACACTTACTAACGACAACCAACACAATGACACGCAATAATTATGACTTTTCTTTAGATCTTCATGGAATTTCTGTATAAATGATATATATTGTAAAATATAAAACAATAGTACCTGCGCAATAATTCATCTAATTACAGCTAAGATATTTTTAACACGATTTTAAGTGTATCTATATGTGTTAAATAAATTGTACAAATTCGAAATATATACTTGCGTGTAAATGATCATTGTCTTTACTATGCTGTGAACATTTATTTTATAGATATTTATGTATTATTAAAATAGACAAATCTTGATCTGGTTCGTTGGTTTGTGGATAGAGACGCAGATCAGATTCGAATTTGGCGGAATTAGTCACGTGACATTGTGGCAAGACAGAGACGAAACGCATCATGTGACCAGACCGAAACGGCGGCGGGGAGGAAGCGTCGTGAGAGGGGATGGTACTACCATCTACCACAAGCATGTCCAAACTTTGCTCGGTCAGAGGCATATTCAAGGGAGACGCCCACTTTTCCTGCCCGCGCGTCTCGCTCCCCCTCGCGACCGTAGTCCGCGGAGCTCCTCAGGCCCGTACGTACCGTATGCCGTATGCACTGCGCGCGGTGCGTTGGGGCGACTCTCGTACCCATAGGTTTCCACATCACCTATGAGGTACTATGGTCAATGCGTTTTTTTTTCAGTGGTATCCCCTATAGGCCTATTCCACTGCGTCGCACGA